>VZQC01000085.1:1461392-1673987 GCA_009823505.1 Rhizomys pruinosus | reverse complement strand
CAAAAGAATGAAGGAAGAAAAAAAACCTAGTTTGTCATGACATTGTGTCTAACCACAGTATCTATCTTATGGGAGTGCTTCTTAATATTTCTTATACAAGGCTGCTTGTGCTTTTTTTTTTGTCCAAGCCTTTTCTAAAATATTATACAATTGTTAAAAGTATCAGGCTGGAGGCTGGAGAGATGGCCTAGCGGTTAAGAGCGCCGACCGCTCTTACAGAGGACCCGGGTTCGATCCCCAGCACCCACATGGTGGCTGAGAACCGTCTGAAACTCCAATTCCAGGAGAACTCCAGTTCCAGGGGAATCCGAGACCCTCTTCTGACCTCCGCGGCATTGCACGACATGGGTGCACAGACTTGCATGCAGACAGTACATTCATACACATACAGAAATAAATAAAAATTAAAAAAATAAAATAAAAAAATTAAGAAAAAAAAAAAGTATCAGGCTGGTGTAACTTAGCCTTTCTGGATGCTTAACAACCATACTTAAGGCCCAAACCAATTTGGCCAAGGGACTTAAGGGATAACTTTCTTCCATTTTCAAGTTTGAAAAAGATACAACAGGATTATTGAGAAAGTAGATTGAAAATGAAGGGCATGCATTAAAGATCATTTGGCAAGAAATGGGAAATTTTCAATAAGGACCACTGAGGGTAAGATTGTTAAGGATCAGCTTTCCTAGCAGTGAATGTGCTACCATAGTTCAATTATGGGATTGTTCTTAGGTCTGCTCTTTAAAGTACTGAAGCACCATGAATCACAATATCCACCCCTTGCTTTTGAATGATAGAACAACAGAAAAAGAGTGTGTTTGTGTGGACGTGGTCAGAGAAGACAAAGAACGGGAAAACAAAAGAGATCAGATGTGTCTGACAGGCTGGCTAGGCTCAGCTTGACTATCATAGTCCACGTGAAGCTTGGGTTCCATCTCTGGCACCATTAAAAAGAAAATGGCAAGAAGTGATGGAGTGAGCTGAGGTATGGTGTCTGGCTCCACACTGAAAAATTTCTCTCACCTCCACTTTAGGTCGACATTTTCAAAATAAAGAAAATAAATATGCACTGAGTTTAAAAAAAATATTAGTTTTAGCACCAGAAGCTTTTGACAACACAGAACATGCTTTGTGTTCCTCAGATGGTTAGGTGGTTTCTGTGATCCTTTTTTATGGAGACGTTAATAAAAAACTAAGGGAATTTACTATGTGCTTCATAGTCATCTCAGAGGCCTGCACAGAACCAGAGGGGGGGTTGTCCAGAAATGTCTATGCTACACATGGCAAAGGAGAGAGGTCAAGTCCCTCTCTCCATGTCTCTGCCTGTTCCAAAGCAAGACCACATATGCCTGTCTCTGCAAGGTTGGCATCAGCCTGGACTGCGTTCCTGCAACCTGAGAAAAGGTTGCTGCGACCTCCTGCAATCATGCCTTACGGGACACAAGGAGAAAGACACCCCGTTTCTCTGGAGATGCTCCTCCTGATACCAGCCACAGGTCCACCTACATCCTGTCCCCCACTTCCTCACCCCCCACTTCCTGTATGCTTACTTACTGTACCTGGCTTTATAATTCCCGTTTCAGCACCATCTTAACACTGGTCATCTCCTGACATAGGCAGGCCAGCCAAATGCCCCAAATAAAACCCTAGTTATGTTTATCCCAGTCCTGTATACTTCTGTCTTGGGTCTTCCCTCTACATGAACCCAACACTCTCTTCACTAAAGGACAAGATGGCTCCAGCGCAGGTAGTAAAGAAAAAAGAAAAAAAAAAAGACATTCCCACAACTTGAAACACAGCTTCCTGCAGCTTATTTATGGCCATTAAAATTACAGATTATTGTTTTCTTTTTTTTCCCCTTGGTACAAGCACAGGGACCTCTGGGGAAAGATAGAACATATTATTGTTGTTTCCACACAAACAAAAAAAAACCTTTTTTGAATGAAAAGCATTTAAGATCACTCAACAAAGTTTCCTTCTTAAAGGCTTCCTTTTGTTTCAACTGAAATACAACACAAAGCATCAGAATGGCAAATCATGCTCATTGTAGTTACTGGAAATGGAAAAACTTGAGATTTGATCAGGAAATATGAACACGGTTATGGCAGCAAAGCAAATGACAGATTGTTGTTCCTTTCATTTATTTGAAAACATTAAGGTTGAAACCACAATCTGAAATGGCTAGATTTCTGTAAACAAAATACTGTATGTCCTCTTCAAAACTAGGCAAAAAAAAAGTCCTCTTATCCACCAGTTTTGTTGAGGCAAAAATTTGAAATAGACATTTGCAAGGATGATAATTAGAGAGGATGGTATTCTAGGAAATTCCCAGGGAGGCAAGAAACCTTTATTTTTATCTGGGTTGCTAATGGCACTTTTTGCCAAAAGAACTGCTACTTACTTCTTGAGTCAGCTAAAATGTCATCAAACTTTAAAAAAAGTCTTCTTAAGGCAGAAAGTGCTTTCATTTAGTTTAAAGGTATTTGGGTCTTATTAACCTCAAGCGTGAACTCGACGATTCTCCATTAAGTCCACTGCCCATCAGTTTATTACAGACATATTATGATGCTGGGCTGATCTGCTGCCTCCTTTATGAAGGTAGCAGGAAGCAGAAAATGATTTGTCAGATAAAAGGGATGAAGGAACCACAAGCTCATTTGTTATCATTTGTCAATTGTTATTGATGTATTTTGTGCCAAGCTTTTGGTCAGCAGAGGAGGAAAATGACATCTGTCATTTTAAAATTCTTTTATCTTGCTCACATTTGACAAATGAACAAATGAGTATCTTTTGGACCTACACAGCATGGATATGGAGGAATATGACCATTTAGTGCTATCTCGTGAATGACCATTTTATGGTTTATGGAGGTCCCTGGGAAGTGAAGTGGGTTGCATGCCTGTTTCTACAGACTTCAGATAGAAGCTTGGCCCTATTAGTAGACTTTATCTCACCTGCTCCCACTGAGGGACTCAGAATGAAGGCACATAAGCACTCTGATGGGCAGAGAGGTAGGGAAAGGGGCCACACAAGCATGTGGCACGCTTCTGTTTCTTCTTCATCGCAGACAGTCTTATCAGGCTTAATTTTAACTCTGGCAGTGTTAGGATTTGGGATGAGAACACTCCAACCTCCACAGATACAGACAGCTTTATTAGCTATGAGGGGCAAGCAAAATTTCCTGCAGGAATTCATGCTGTGCATTGGGGCTGGAGGAGGTCTAGGATTTATGGGTGGACCCAGAAAGTACCAGAAAGGGGGTCCTGTCTTCACAGAATCCCAGAGGGTCCTGCTCCTTCCTGCCATCTGGGAAGGAGAGGTGAGGAGTGCTGGTAGGGGGTTTGCTAGGGGCCACATGCTCTGAGATAGATTTCTCTCTCTCCAGGAGTGGGAGGCAGGGTGGGGGATGGTCAGTTCATTCAGTCATTTCTCAGGCTGATTTTCCTTCAGGCAGGCCCTGCCTTCCAGGTGACCTACCCAGATGTGTTCAAGGTCCCTTCATCTGGACCGTGAAGCTTTCCATGAAGCTGTGGCCCTGTCGGCTCCCTCTTCTTCGTTTGAGCTGACCAAGCAAAAATAAGGGAATTAGGACCCACTCATATCACCAAGGATTTAAAAGTCCTGAGCCCTTCTAGGGGCTGTGGGTTTCCTATCTGAATGCCCTTGTCACTCAACCGGTTCTCTCTCTCTCTGTTTCTTTTAATCAAATTTGGTGTGTGCTGTTCCTGCCTTTTAAATTCTTTAACTGGTGGAGAAACCGAACTCAATCAAGATCCCCAGATGGTAATCCATCATGTTCTGTGCTAACCATACTTAGTATTTTGATATAATTTGTGGCACAAATTAAGAGTTTCTTTCAAATGGACTAGCTGTGGCCATCAGACATCAAGCATCCTGTGCCTCCCAGAAACAGTGCTTCTAAGGAGAGGTGGAGCCATGGATCCAACAACCTCTCCCAACCAGCCAGCTCATCTAGGGGGAGGGGCTATGGGCTCATAAGGCAAGAGTGCTACTGGGTGGGTCTCTATCTCCTGCTGGTGCCATGTTGTGTGGAACTGCTGGGGTTCCTGGCCGGGAAAACATGAGGGGGAGCCCCAAAAGGACCCCATAATTGATGATTTCCCCCATTCACTCTGTAGGGAAACCCATTAAACTCACTAAACTCCCCTAAACTGAAGTTTTTCAAGAGTCTGTTCCTCAGTGGTCTCTGGGCCTGAAGCTGGATGGAGGAAGGAGACAGCCACCTAATTGTTCCTCTGTCAAGTGAGTGTGCACGCTGCTCTCCCGGGGAAGGGAAATTTTCTGCAACAAATTTCAACATCCTGTTTTTTGTGACTGCATAGTTAGAGGCTTAAGGAATCTGAAAACTTGACAGAGGCAGAGGGTGGGATTTTCCGGATGGTCTGCAGGCTCTTCCAACCCTGGGCCTTCCTCAGCCCTCTCCCTCAGGGCACTGTGGGGCACAGGATGATGTCCTGTTGTCAGGCGCTGCATATTCCCTTTGGCCTCCTTCCCCTGCCACCCCAGATTCTAAAGCCCATCTCCTTTCTATGTGTCTCTCCTGTGCTGTCACCTTGAGTGCCTTGTCACGCTCCCTGGTTATCAGTTTCTCATAGGGAGAGACCAACCTCTGTCCTTGGGGCCACATACAATGTAGTGAGAGGGGTGTGTAAATAAAGCAGCTCTCTATGTGGCTTGTGGAAGAACAAGTTCAAAATCATGTCTTTATAAACATAGTCCTTTTACTGCAAAGAACCAAGCAGTTTATGGTTGATTTTTGCCAGAGCTAGGAAATCTACACTACAAAAATACCCATTTTCTCTAAGCCAGGCAGAGACTTAAAGGTTAAGTCTTGCAGTCTGATCAATGCTAAGAACACAGAAAACATGCTTTATTTACAAACTTCAAGGAAATGAGTTATTTGCATTTTTATCTGTATGAGAAGAGAGAAACATGGATCCTTCTTGACCTTTCTCCTCAAGTTACGCATAAAGAAGATTAAATTTGTCTGTATTGTCAGTATAATCAACAGAACCACAACACTGGAAAATATCAAGATTGACTTCAAAGTCCAGTAACTATAAATAATTCTTTAAAAATATATACTACATGAGAAACTGAAATGGGAGAAAAATTTCAATTAACGCAGGCCCGATCAGCTGTTTTTCCAAATAATAATCAGAAGTAATGGGTGCCCTGTTCCTTGAATCCAATGTATTTTCTTTTCATTTGTTCTAGCAATATGAGAGGGAAAAAAAAATCCTGTTGCCATCAAGGCCAGGATGCTGTCGGTAGCCAGCTTCTATGAAGGTCACACAGCTTTAGTTCGCCAAGACACCACAGCTGGTGCACACAGAATAAAATAAAGTAGTATCTCCTGAAATTGTTTCTGCTCTGACAATAAGACCAGATATGTTTGTTCAGGTGCTGGAGTCCTTGGATGGTGGGCTGTCAGTGCTGAGGTTCAAAGCCAAAGTCAGTCATCAGAAAAAACAAACAAAACCACACCCAACTTCTACATACTGCTTAAAAGGATGAATTAACTGAAAATGAGAGCCAGTGATTTCTAAGTTCTCCCAGTCATTGAGAGTGACAGTTCTTTCCCAGTGAAGATGGGTATAGTAATAGCAAGGGTGAGCAGCAGCATCTCACTGGTAGCTGTCCTGTGTTACACTGGGACAGGAGCCACATGCAGAACTGTGCAGGACTGAATAACACACATGTGCGAGCTACAGAGAAGAAAAGATGGGTTTCTCTTTTTTTCAGACACATTAGAGAAGTCACAGGTCATCTGGTAAATGTTTAATGACTAGTTATCTGGGATAAAAGAAGACCTCATTTAGAGCATTTGCTGATTTCTGTGTTGTAAACACATTTACATGATCAGTTTTTTTTTAATTTTATTTATTTCTTTTGTACGTGTATGAATGTACTGTCTGCATGTAGGTTTGTGCACCCGTGTCTGCAATGCCGCGGAGGTCAGAAGAGGGTGTCGGATTCCCCTGGAACTGGAGTTCTCCTGGAATTGGAGTTACAGATGGTTCTCAGCCACCATGTGGGTGCTGGGGATTGAACCCAGGTCCTCTGCAAGAACAGTCGGTGCTCTCAACCACTAGGCCATCTCTCCGGCCCCATGATCAGTTTTAAGTTACATGAGGTTATTGATTCAGTACTTCAAAGAGAAGCTGAGCAGTATTCTATTCTACCATAGGTCCTTCATGTCAGCATTCTAGAAAAAAATATTTACCCCAAGGTCATATATAATAACAAAATGTAGTAATTTCTAAGGGACGAGTTCAGAGTAATTAAATATGATTTGTTACAAATAAAAGTAATATAATTTCTAAATATATGAATTTAACTGGCTTGGGGACTTCCTGGAAAGTTCATAACTTGTTCTCAGTAACGGACGGCTGTAGTGCATGCTCCCCATCTCTCTGCTCTATCCGGACCTTGGCCCTGTCCATTCCAGAGCTTTTGGGGGTGAAGGTCTCAGGGGTCATTTGCGAGATTCCCCAGATTGCGAGCCATCACTGTCAGCAGCAGAGCTCAGGGGACCTTGCTGGGCTTTCCTTTCCTTCCCTTCCAGCGCTCGCTGGTCAGAAGCACGAGGAGAAATGAGCCAACTGTTGTCCTTACCTTTCTCTACTGCTAATTAAATCTGACTCTACGTTTTCTTTCCTAATTGTTTCCTATGGAGCTACTCACTCTCCAAGCCATGCTCACTGTACTTTCTACCAGTCTCCCTTTTGACTGTTCAACAACAGAGTTTCTCCCTCATCTGAGATCCATACTGATGTCATGTTCTGTCCTCTCTCTGCCTGAGCCATTGCCCAGGATCAGGTGAGTCAGAAGCCCAAGTAATGGCACATTTCCTCATCTGCAACAGGTCTGAATTTTTATTACAATTGTTTAGTAGTTTGAGTTTCATTTTCTCATTATTAAATTATGATGCAGCCTTTATTGCTATCTAAGAGAATTATCACCTTGGGTTAAGCCAATTATAACCTGTTTAAAAATTAAAAAAAAAACAAAAAAACAAAAACCCTGCCTACATCCTAGTTAAAGGTCTACCAGAATGTTTTCTTTAATTGGCTCTAGTCATCTTCTGTCTGGTTTTCTTCCTGCCATATTCCTTTTCTGGACTGTCAACAAGCAGATACATTGTCCTTCTTAAAACCAGTTGAGAGATGACCATTGTCCCTGCTCCCAGACCATCAACCACCCCCATGACATACCGAGAAATCTCCTGTACTGCTTTTGGAGGTTTAGAGCTTGCGGCTGTGTGGCAACAGCTTACCTTTCCAGTTGCTTTACCCCACACACCCTGTTCCGACTGACCCACATTGTACACCAGTCCACAGGCACCCCAGGTCCCCATGTCTGCTCATTCTCTGTCCACAGGTACCCCAGGTCCCCATGTCTGCTCATTCTCTGTCCCACAGGCACCCCAGGTCCCCATGTCTGCTCATTCTCTGTGCCACAGGCACCCCAGGTCCCCATGTCTGCTCATTCTCTGTGCCACAGGCACCCCAGGTCCCCATGTCTGCTCATTCTCTGTGCCACAGGCACCCCAGGTCCCCATGTCTGCTCATTCTCTGTCCCTCAGGCACCCCAGGTCCCAATGTCTGCTCATTCTCTGTCCCTCAGGCATCCCAGGTCCCCATGTCTGCTCATTTTCTGTCCCACAGGGAGCATTCCATTCTCAGCCTCTCACTGTCTCACCTGGACTTCAAAATTCTGTTCAACTTGCAATCCACCTAGAAGCCAGAAGGAGCTTTCCTGCCTTTGTACTACCAGAGAGAAATGTCTTTACACAGCACATTTGTCACACCCTGGATTTCAGCTCCCAGAATGGATGAGCCCTTTCTTACTATTTTTATATCTCCTACTGCCTTGTCAAGCACCCAGGACTATTTTTAATGTCTGTATATTATTCCTTCTGTACATTCCTTAGAGTGATGGGAAATTCATTATGGCCAAGACCTGGTTTTGGTTATTCTTATAATTTATAGCATTTAGAATGTACTTAGTCAAGGTTTAATATTTAATGGAATAGGAATGCATTTTTCACTAGAAATACAATCAGGACTTTTATCTGTTCTCAGGATCTGAGCTGAGGACAATTGTTTAGTATAAAGGACACATCACTGAAGCCTGAGGTGCAGGAGGCAAGGAAAGATCTTTTCCGGGATACTTCTGGGGTGTTTTAAATTTCTTTAGGGACAGGGACCATTAGGCAAACTAGTTGCTTGGTTAAGAACATTTAAAACAAATATAGATGAAGATAAATCTGTTTGTCACCAATGTACCAAATTATATTGTTAATAGCAGAGAGACAGAGACAGCTTAGACCTGAAGCTACAATACGTGTGTCCATCAGTATGCATTTTCCAGTGTCCATGGGTACACCTGGAGAGGCACTAGAGGCTCACCTGACTCTCTGACAGGTGCTTCCCGTGTAGTTCATCAATGGAAGATCCCCACTCTTCTGGGAGCCACCCCAAACAAGCTTTTCTATACAATATTTGCTGGGAATTCAGTTCTTTTTCTGGCTTAGAAAAGCTACACTGGGGACAGCTGATCTTCAGAAATACTAGCCGGGCTTGTGAAGTTTTATACACTGTCTGTGACCTCAACATTGGGGGGAAAAGGCAGGAAGATCAACAGTCTCATGGTCCACAAATAGAAGTCTGAGAAATTGATGGAAGTATGAAAGAATGAATTCTCAGAAGTCTGAGAAGCTTCCATTGCCCATGTTTAAAAGGCCATTCATCAAAAAAATTAAAAAAAAAAAAAGGGCTGGAGAGATAGCCTAGCGGTTAAGAGCACTGACTGCTCTTGCAGAGGACCCGGGTTCGATCCCCAGCACCCACATGGCGGCTGAGAACCATTTGTAACTCCAATTCCAGGAGAACTCCAGTTCCAGGGGAATCCGAGACCCTCTTCTGACCTCCACGGCATTGCACGACACGGGTGCACAGACCTGCATGCAGACAGTACATTCATACACATAAAAATAAATTTAAAAAATTTTTAAAAATTTAAAAAATAAAATAAAATATGAAAAAAAGAAAAGGCCATTCAGCATGCACTGCTAAATGGAAAAAACATGACTCGGAAAAAGGGAAAAATCCAAGTTATTCAACACTATGTAGACCTCGATTTTCTTTTTTTAATATTCTATTTATTATTTTTTATTTTGTGTATATGAGTATATTGCCTGCATGTATATAAGTGTACCTGTGTTGTGAAATATCCTTAGAGGGCAAAAGAGAGCATCTTATTCCCCTGGAACTGGACTTACAAGTGGTTGTTAGCCATCATGTGGGTGCTGGGAATCAAACCCAGGTCCTCTGAAAGAGCAGCCAGGTTTTTAAACCACTGACCCATCTCTCCAAGCCCATAGTCCTCACTTTTCCATGATCATATTTGTGCATTTAACTTATGTTTATGAACATGGATACATGAGTATGTATACAAAATGTATATTTTCATTTGCATATGTGCTCACATATGTGTATATATGTGCACTCATCTGTAGATATATGCTATGTATAAAATGTATCAATTTTATATGTAAGCATATATGTATCTTTGTAAATTTTTAAAATAATCATAGATTCCGGGCTTGAGAGATGGCCCAGTGGTTAAGAGCGCTGACTGCTCTTGCAGAGGACCCAGATTCGATCCCCAGCACACACATGGCAGCTGAGAACCATCTTTAACTCCAGTTCCCGGGGAATCCGACACCCTCTTCTGACCTCCATAGCATTGCACGACACAGATGCATAAACCTACATGCAGACAGTACATTTACACACATAAAAAATAAATAAAATAAAAAAAATCATAGATAAAAATGTATAGAAAGATTCAGAAGAATTTTAGAATAATTTATCTTTTGGTATAAGATTAAAGCAATGAAGAATGATTTTTACTGTATTCACTTAGAAATTAAAAAGAAAAACAGTTGTAGGAGTTCAAAGCTGTGGTATACACTTGGGGCCTGTTGTAATTCATGGACCAGATTGCTGAGACATGTGGCATGTCACCCTTCCTTCTACAGCCTGGCCACTCTTTCTTTCCCTGGGCATGTGGCTGTTAGTAGCCAGCATACCAGGTCTTCAGGTGTCAAACAGGTCACTATACCTACAGTGTAAGAATGAAAATCAGCCGGGCGTGATGGCACATGCCTTTAATCCCAGCACTCCAGAGGCAGAGGCAGGTGAATCTTTGTGAGTTCAAGGCCAGCCTGGTCTACAGAGTGAGTTCCAGGACAGCTGGGGCTACAGGGAGACCCTGTCTTGAAAAGACCAAAAAAAAAAAAAAAAGAAAAAGAAAAAGAATGAAAATCGTTGTGAATAGGAGTTATAGCATGATTATTCATTTATTTTTTTTTATTTATTATTTTTATTTTATGCATATAAGTGTATGGCCTGCATGTATGTAAATGCACCCATGTTGTGCAATGCTCTCAGAGGTGAGATGGGGGCACTGGATCCCCGGAACTGGAGTTACAGAGGCTGTTAGCCTCCATGTGGGTGTTGGGTCCTCTGCCAGAGTAGCCAGTGCTCTCAACAACTGAGCCATCTCTCTAGCCCCTGATTATTCATTTTTAAAGGGTAGTTTTCTCATCAAAAGATGACAATATATAATTATTTTCTTTTTTTAAATTTTATTTATTTTTGTATGTGTATGAATGTACTGTCTACATGTAGGTTTGTGCACCCGTGTCGTGCAATGCCACTGAGGTCAGCAGAGGGTCTCAGATTCCCCTGGAACTGGAGTTCTCCTGGAATTGGAGTTACAGATGGTTCTCAGCCGCCGTGTGGGTGCTGGGGATCGAACCCGGGTCCTCTGCAAGAGCAGTCGGTGCTCTTAACCGCTAGGCTATCTCTCCAGCCCAATTATTTTCTTTTATCTTCATTTAAAATGTGCTTGGGTCTTTCAATGTCTGATTTTTGCTCTATACTCATCAACCACACAGAGATCCACCTGCCTCTGCCTCCCGACTGCTGGGATTAAAGGCGTGCACCACCAGGCCTGGCAGAGGCCATCTTCTTAAAGCATAGTTTGAGCTGAACACAGCTGCTCCTCGTTTCCTTGCTGCACACTGAGATGCTGTTCCTACAATGGTTCTCCCTCATTCACTGATTCAGCTGATTATTTACATATGTCTACTTCCTGCCACTCGTTTTTATCAAGTATTAGAGGTGTAAGTGTGACCCGAACAGATGCAGTTCAACCCTACTAAAGGAGGTAGGCTTCAACCTCATTCCCATAATTAAAACCAGATATCAGATGGTTTTACAGAAGACATGAAGGAAAAGCAAAAGAGGAGGTGACATGCTGGGCCAAGTATGGGAATCAGGGCAGGGAGCACCCCTCTGTGGAAGGGATGTGGAAACAGAAACCTGGGGACTCAGAGGAGGGAGATGTGCAGAAAAATACGTAAGACACAGGAAGTTGAGAACTTGCCCCTGATTTTTCACACAAGCACAGCTCCTTAACTACCACTGGCAGGGCTTAGTTTTTCCTGGGAGGCGGAGGAAGACTGAAGGCAGGAGGTTGGAGTGCGGTTGATGGGCTAGGAGCCGGCCCCTCTGATACCTCAGTTTAGGAGGGGCAGCATATCAAGGAAAATGGAATACATACCTGGAGGTCCTGGTGAGCTCAATTACCTGCCTATCAATAGGTTACAGACATTGATTGCCCTAAGCCTCTGACATCCAAAGTCTGAGCAAAGTTTCTTCTCCTTGGGCAAAGTTGTGGGCCAAAGGTAGGTTTAGATTGGGGGAGAGCTGAGGTAAAGGAAGGAAACACTAAGCACCAAAGTCCTGTGACTGGAGGGGGCAGAGCTGCTCTGAATAATCTGAAAAAAGCCAACATTAATAAGGCCCAGTTATTAAACGAAATAAAATAAAAAATTATTCTAAGAAACAGGTGCCTCACTCTTGAAGTCCTAGCCTGAGGTGGATGGATGCTTCCTTCTCTGACTAAACAGCAGCTGCCTCCTGTGTTTGGGTAACTGCTTCAGCTGCTGTAAGACAGTTTATTGTTAAGGGATTCACTCTTACAGTGTCTCTATCTCTGGTCACATAGACCAGGACCCTCACTTGGTTGGTGTACAAGTCACGCAGGCCAAAATGCACCCCCACTCCCAGAAATAAAAACTGTAAAGAAACTGATCTCAGGGTCTGAGGTTTTTCAGGAGGAAACTCCACTTGAGTTTGCCACATAAACAAACATCTCCCAGTTGCTCCACCTGAGTCATCTTGTAGGTGCCCAGAACAAATGAAAGGAGGGGCAGTTGAGGTGCCAGCGGGTAAAGCACTTGCTTTGCAAGCCTGAGTTCCATCCCTAAATACATGCGTGGTAAAGTGGAAGGGAACCTACTCCATGGAGCTGTCCCCTGACTTTTATATTCATGCATTCATGCCTGGGCATGAGTGTGTCCACATCAGTCACACACACACACACACACACACACACACATGCACACAAATAATAATAATAATTTTAAAACAGAAAGGAAGGAAAACTAGAGTCTGAAATGCAGAGTAAGTGATGAAAGAAGAAGAGGGTAAAGGTAGGTTCTGATTGAGGCTCTAAGTAGTATATTGTAAGTTATTAATAATTATTAATAATATTTCAGTATATAACATACTGAATGGACCCTGCTGGACACAGTGGAGAAGGAAGAAGTCATTACAGGATTAGATTTGTTGACTCAAAATCATAACTCTCACCTTAATAAAATGGTTAAGAGTTTATTCTGGAGCCAGATATGAGCCAGGTTCCCATGGCCGGGAACACAGATTCAGGTTTCCTCAAATACCATGTTCCAGCATGGTAACAGCTGCACTACAGTTTTATAGTAACGGAACAAAGAAAAGTCATCCATCAAGACACCTTTCAAATACATTGGTGGATGTACTCAGGAGGCAGGTCAAGGCAAAGCACGGGGTTTCCTGCTCTAGATCTCAGGTGCTATCTGATGACATTCTTAGCTTTGTGATTGGTGAAATCTGGTGGTCTGCTAAATTAACACATTTCAAAAGGTTTTTCCTGTATTAGTTTCTGGATGTTAGGTCAGATAACAGACGTGGGACAGGAGTGGCTATTCAGGGGGAAACAGAGCCCAAGATAAAGTGTAAACAGGCTCTGAATCTGTAACATTGCAAACTCTCCACAGTCCCTGAAGTGTTAACCGGTTGATCAGTCCTGCAGGAAGTTCAGTCCAAGATGCAGGATTTTTCTGGGAACTTCTGCTCGCAGATTTTAGTGATGGGCACTAATAAGATTCAATATGACAAATACCTGCATCACTATGGGGTCACAGAGTCAGTACTCTTTTTGAGACATAGTCTCCCAGTAGCCCCAGATGGCCTGGAACTCACTAAGTTCAGGCTGGCTTTGAACTCAAAGAGATCCACCTGCCTCTCCCTTCCGATACTGGGATTAAAGATGTGCACCACCAAGTCCAGCCAAGTCAGTACTCTTACAAAGTAACAAAAAGCCCCATAAAATTAACTAGTCAAAATAATAATCTGGCCAGGTTGGAATCTTGACTTTCCAGTTTTTCCAGGCCAATCACCTGGTCAGGACCGTGCCTAGGAGGTCAGGTTCACTTTAAGTCATGCTAAATAAATGAGCAGAACCTAGCTGGGTAAGGGGGATGGAGATGGTAGACCTCCCAGTGTGGTATTTGTGGAGGAGTCCTATTTGGGGTGCTCTCCATAAATTCCACCCGTTTCCCTGCATTCTTCTGAAGTCTTCAGAAAAGCCTGATCTCTCCTTTTCTTTATACCTCTTTTCTAACTATGCTTTCCCAAATGCTTTTGACTGCTCTTCTGAGTTGTTTTTTACCTTTTTCTCTACAACTCCCTTTTCCTGGCCAGGAGTCCTCCCCACCTCCTTGCAGGCTCTAAGCTAGCAAGGCTTTATGGCTCGTCTTCCTTCTCCCCTCCATTCCCCTCTTCAAGGCAGCTGCTAAGATTTACAGCTTGCCTGCCCTGAAGATTTTTCCTTAAATTCTAATAAAATTGTCCTAAAGCTTCCTTTGAGTCTATTCTTAAATTCTTTAAGGAATGAGACTAGGACCCTGCAGGATGACCCAGATCTCCCCTGTATCAGTTCTGTAGGGCACAACTGATGGGCGGAGGTAAGGGACTAGATGCTAAACACAAGCCTGACACATCCCAATGTTTACGTAAAACGGAAGGACCCCAGTGCAAATCGAGAAGGCTGACACTTATAGGGCAGGGGCAAATTCCTCTGCCTGTAGGGGAGACCAACCAATCACGGACCAAGCCGTCTCTACAACCTCAAAGTTACCTAAGCCCCAAACTGCCTATAAAGGCTGCCTGACCTTTGCTGCTGGTTGCTGCTCTCTCTTTGATCTCAGCAAGTGCATGCAGTCCACTGTCTGTTTCCCAATAAACTGCTGGTCCCACTGGTGTTGGCGTTGTCTTGGCGGATGGTCTTTGCTGCACCCTCTATTCATACACATGGGAGCTTTGCACTGGGTCCTTAGAACTGAAAACCCAGGGTGACTGAGGGGTGCAGAGGTATGAAGGAAGATTTTTGGAAGCATCCTGCCCAGGGGCCACCTCCACCTCTTCTGGGTGCCCTGGTGACACTGGAACATAAATAGGAAATGTTTGGTGGAGAAAGAGGGATTATGAAGTTAGATATTAAGAAAAAGGTGTTAAGAATAGGTGTGGGGTGACAGAATCAACCCTAGAGATTGTGAGTGATTCACAAGTCTGATCCTAAAAATCCATGAATAGGGTTTTAAATGACTATGACTTTAAGTCACCAGAGGCAGAATTGAGGTAGGAGAAAATGAAGAATTCTTGATAATTAAAATATGAAACAGTCTGGCTGGGGAGGCTGGGATCTCTAAGTCTGCCTTAATTAGGTGCTAAAAATAGCCACCTTTAAGTCCTTCTTCCTTTCTAGGCCATCTCCAGACAGCTTTAATCTCAGCAATGTGCTAATTGTTTCTAATAGCCTGTAAACAAACTCCCCAAACTATTAACCTCTCTCTTTAGCCAGAGATTCCGGAAATTAGGCTGTGAAAGAAAAGTCCCCGGCAAGCTGCCCTGGAGGGTTTCTCAAAGTGGAGACACTTGCTTTGGAGGGGACTCAAGGTCAAATTGGAGCATAAACTTGTAATTTGTAATAGCCACTCTCAAAACCTGAAGAAAAAGAAAAAGAAGTCCCTCTTTGCTCTGACTGAGCTGGGTTGAGTTCCTGTCTGTAGGGAGAAACAAATGATGACAGCTTTCACACATGTAAACCTATAATTCCAGGCTTAAAATTTTTCATTTTACATTTATTAATTGTGTGAAAGAGGCATGCCAGGGAGCAGTCAGAGGAAAACTTGTAGGAGTTGGCTTCTGCATCCATCACATGGGTCCCAGGAATGAACTTAGATCTTCAGGCTTGGCAGAAATGCCATCTCGCTGGCCCTGATTCTAGGATTTTTACAAATATTGATATCCTTCAATTGACAACATGTTAGAAGTTTTCTTGTGAGTAGAATCAATGTCAGACTGAAATTGAGAGGTGAGAAACCTATTGTAAGGTTGTAGCCCACCTAAGTCAGGGATTCCAGGAAGCCAACTGAGGGAGAGGTCCCAAGAAATAATCACCCTGGACTGTGCTGCTGCACTCTGAGAAAAATTGCTGCAACATCCTGAAGTCATACCTCACCAGAGACCAGAACCAGGCCTCAGTCTCCCTCAAGATGCTTCTACTGATACCAGTCACAGACCCACCTACTGCCTATCCCCCATCTCCTCGCCCCCACTTCCTTGTAAACTCACTTGTGTGCCTGGGTATAAAACTGCCATTTGAGGGACATTCTAACTATGGTGATCCTAATCCCAACACAGGCAGGCCAGCCACCATGCCTAAAATAAACCCAACTTCCTTTTCATTAGAGTCCTGACTGTTAGGCAGGGCCTGGGCTTGGAGATCTAAAGATGGCGCCAACCACCCTTCTCTTCCCGTCAAAAGTCTACCTCATCTCAGGCAGCTGATGCAACTCCCCTTCCTGATGTCACCAGCCACAATGAGAGCACAGCCTCAGACCATATATGGTTAAATTCCAGCTTCATGACAAACACTAAAGACCCACTTTGTCCCCTCCCACTGCACCAGTTTTGCTCTTACAAGTACATGCTCTGCCTCACCATCATTACCTCATCTTCCTCTCCCCAGAACTTATAAAAGCCCTCATCCCCAGCCCGAGTGTAAGACTCCCCTGGCCTCCCTCTCTGAGACCAGTTGGACCCGCCCAGGAGCGAGTCCTAATAAACTTCCTTTTATACTTTGTTAATCTGGTTTGATCTGGCCTGTTTTGCGTCAGGGGGAAAAAGCCTTTCACTGACATTTTCTCCTTTCTGTGCACCAGGAATCCCCTCAGTATGAACCTAACTCCTATCAGGAAGTGAGTTGAGGGGTCCTGGCTCCTCTTACTATCTCTGAATGATAAAGCATTTAATTTGTTCTAAAAGAAGAATAATTACAGAATAACCCCAAAAGGGGGAGGGGGCAGAATGCTATGACAAGAACCGATATTGAGAGCACAGGCCACAGAAGTCCCATGCTGAGAAGTCTGTGCCCTTCTCTAAGTTACAGAGGCTTTCCAGACTGGGCCTTGGCTGGCAAGACTCCATTTTACAAGCAGCTTTTTACTCCATTTTGAAAGAGGACTGTACCCCCTAGATGGACCCGTAAATGACATCATCTGTTCAGCATCATGCATCCAGCACAGACTGACGGATGACTTATGCTGGGAGTAGCAAGCGAGCCCCTGTGCATTTATCTCTGTGAGACTGTGTGTGTCTTAAAATATCAGGAAAACTAGGCCTGAGAACTTACCACATGCACCAGAGTGAGAAGAAGGTGCAGCTCCTTCACCTGGATGGCATAAAATGAGGGCCCTGACACTGCAATGGCATGGCCCACACCAGGTTCAAAGTCAGACAGGCAGAGGACTCCCCCTGACACTGCAATGGCATGGCCCACACCAGGTTCAAAGTCGGACAGGCAGAGGACACCCCCTGACACTGCAATGGCATGGCCCACACCAGCGTTCAAAGTCGGACAGGCAGAGGACACCCCCTGACACTGCAATGGCATGGCCCACACCAGGTTCAAAGTCAGACAGGCAGAGGACTCCCCCTGACACTGCAATGGCATGGCCCACACCAGGTTCAAAGTCGGACAGGCAGAGGACTCCCCATGACAGTGACACTGCAATGGCATGGCCCACTCCAGGTTCAAAGTTGGACAGGCAGAGGACACCCCCTGACACTGCAATGGCATGGCCCACACCAGCGTTCAAAGTTGGACAAGCAGAGGACTCCCCCGCTGCTCCGGGAAGTTCAGCTTGGCTCTGGCCCCTGCTGTGGATGCCACCTACTCAGCTAACTGCCTGCCCACCTGTTTGAACATCTGGACCTCAACCTGAGCCCATCCTTTCCTGCCCTCAGACCCTGGTTCCTCCTTTTACTCCTTGGCTAGACTCTGTGGCTTTGTTCTCAGCCCTGACTCCAGCAGTTTTTACAGTAGCTACCTCCTGGCCCTGGTCTGGTCCTTTTCTTTTTTTTTTTTTTTTTTTTTTTTCTTTTCTTTTCTTTGCTTTTGCTTTTGCTTTTTTTCCCTCCTTTCCTTTTCTTTCTTTCTTTTCTTTCTCTTTCTTTTTTTTCTTTTCTTTTGGTATTTTTGAGACAGGGTCCCCTCCTTGGCTAGACTCTGTGGCTTTGTTCTCAGCCCTGACTCCAGCAGTTTTTGCAGTAGCTACCTCCTGGCCCTGGTCTGGGTCCTTATCTTTTCTTTTCTCTCCTCTTTTTTTTTTTTTTTTTTTTTTGTATTTTTGAGATGGGTCGCCTTTTAGTCCCAGCTGGCCTGGAGCTCACTCTGAAGACCAGGCTGGCCTTGAACTCACAGAGAACTGCCCCCTCTGCCTCCCAAGTGCTAGGATTAAAGGCATGTGCCACCATGCCCCGTGGTCCTTATCTTTTCAATATAAACTCTCTCTCGGCCTACTTTGAATACATGTAAACTCTGTTGCAGTCTCTGTAATTTGTATTCACTCTGTGAACCACATATATGCATATATACATAGATATATTTACTGTGTCCTGGGTGATGTGTGGTATGAGAGTTAGCATTAATAATTAAGGTTGGAATGAGAGAACCTGCATTCATTTCGGCCAGGTTAACAAGGCCCAGGAGTAGATGAAACAACTAAACCTTGGGAATTTATTGTTTTTCGGTAAAGTCTGACATTGTGGAAAGACACGGGCCTGTTCATCTCTTTCTGGCACAGTGCGCTGATAATATCCCAGATGAGAAAACTGTTAGGCCTACTTCTCCCCAAGATCTGGAATTTATGGTCGGCATTCCCAGAGCACACAAGGATTTTCCACTCCCTCAAGAAAAGGTCAACCAGTGAGCTCACTTCCTCCTTACTTGCTGTCCTGCCCAAGACCCCTTAAAGGCCAGATGCCATTTTGGTGCTGACTGCTCTTCTCTCTCTCAGAGCCCAGTCCTGGCTAGCCCTGAAGTAAACTTTCCTGGAGTGCCTAGGCCTGGTGTCTTCCTATCATTTTAAGGTGGCACCAACACAAACCTAACAACAAAAACATCAGACAGGAAATCACATATGATTTCAGGTTATGAGATAGCTCAAATTAATGAGATATTATATGATTTCATAATGGTATTAGAATAAAACTGACGATGGAAGTTCCTGTGTTTTAATATTCCACACACATAGGACCATCAAACAATAATGTTTAAAATGAAGAAATTATTAAGCTGGTGGAGACTACAATATGAGTAAATTGAGTCAATAGTCTCAGTTTGAACACATGTGACCCATAGACTCCAAGTGTTTGGATACTCAGCTCTAGTTGGCGGTGCTTTTCGAGAGGTTTAAGTGGTACAGCCTTCTGGAAGAAGCATGTGGCTGGGAACGGCTTTGACTGTTCAAAAGCCTCATCCTCAACCCCCACCTCCAGTCTCTCACTTTTTCTTGTACCTGCTTGAAGATGCGAGCACTCAGCATTCCTTCCTGTCAGTTCTGCCACCATGCCTTGACATGTGGCAACGACAGACTCCCGTCTTCCTGGAACTGTAAGCCCCACACGCTCTTCCTGCTTATAAGCTTCCTTGCTCATGGTGTTTTATCAGAGCAACAGAAAAGTAACCAGTACAAAGGCAGGAAAGTCAAAGTGCCAGTAGCCTACTGCATGAACTCCCAACACTTAAAACAGAGTCAAAAGAGGATAATAAATCAATACATGACAATAAAAAATCATAAAATAATCAGGCAATATTTACACTTCTATGGGTAGAAATTCTGGCATTCTTGGTATATAAACAAATCTTCCAAATTTATTTATTTATTTATTTATTTGGTCTTTTTGGGACAGGGTCTTCCTTTAGTCCCAGCTGGCCTGGAGCTCACTATGTAGACCAGGATGGCCTTGAACGCACAGAGATCTGCCTGCCTCTGCCTCCCAAGTCCTGGGATTAAAGGCATGCACCACCATGCCCAGCCCAAATTTATTTTTAAAAAGTCATATTAATTCTAGCACTCGGGAGGCAGAGGGAGGCAGATCACTGTGAGTTCAAGGCCAACCTGGTCTATATAGAGAGCTCCAGGCCGGCTGGGACTAAAGGGAACACCTGTCTCAAAAATATTTTTTCAAAAATTCATACATTCAATAGAAAACTAGGGTGGAGGTAGGGATGCGGTGTGTGTGTGTGTGTGTGTGTGTGTGTGTGTGTGTGTGTGTGTGTGTGTGTGTGTGTGTGCAATCAAAAGATCACCAAGTGTGAGACATGGGAGGAGAGGAAACGAAGTGAATACAGTACTCATATGAAATTCTCAAAAGATAACAAAGTTTCAAAATATAAATACAGCCAGTTTACCTGGAAGTCACACTCAGTCAAAGCTAGCCCTCAGCTGGTCTAACCACCACCAGTATAACTGGTTTCTACCCACCTGCCGGATGCCAGCCTTATCAGTATGGCCATAGAGAAGAGCCAAGATAAGATACAGCAGGAGGAAGGTGGGCTGGAGAGGGCTTCAGCAGTAAAGCACACTTGCTGCTCAATCTTGAGGACTAGAGTTCAAACCCCAGCATCCATATCCACTGACTCACACATGCCTGGGACTCCAGCTCTAAGTGATGATTTCTTCTGGCTTCCATGGGCACATGAACACACATGTGGGCATACATTCACACAGATGCATATATTCACACAGAGACATAAATAAAACTAAACTTTTAAAAAGCAGGAAAAAGCAACATGGCAGTCACAGGAGAACAGGTTGTACAACACTATACACATATAGTGTTTATGTAAAATGCATTGCATCATCCTAAGTGCAGCACCAGCTTCCAAATAATGAGATGGAGATTAGGAGATTTCACCCTGAACTTTAAATCCCTAATAAAGAATCTGTAGGTATGCTTACCGGTAATGAGGCATATATAGGAACGAGTAATAGACACTTTGGTGAAGGACTCAGATTTCCGATCGTATCTTAACTTACTATAACAATGACAGTAGATTAGCTTTTAAACCTCCTCCCACTGAAACAGGGCCTCAAACTCCATAGGCCTAAAAGCTGTAGCATCAGCCACCTGAGAGTTGGAACTCTTGTCCCTGGAAGGCGGGAGGGTTCCAGCACTGGAGGTCTGCCTGGAGCTTACACTTGCAGGTGCAGCTTGCAGATGCCTCCCACAGTGGAAGGAAGCTGAGGATTACAGTGACTGCCAATCACTGGAACTGCTGATTATTAAAGTCCAGAGTCACAAGTCTCTAACCTGAGCATCCAGAGCCTAAATTTCCTGGAACAATATCTCTTAGCACTCAAAGCCTGTAGGTCTGTCAAGTCTCCTTAGGATTTAGGAGCTTCAAGGGTCCAGGACAGACAGTACTGGATGAACTTCTCTTTGTGTACCCACAATTTCTATTTGGGTAGAACAGAGGGAGCCAGAGAGATGACTGGTAATATCAGTATGCCTTAGTGACATATAGGAAGATTAAGGACAACAGTACCTCACACGGCTCATGGATCGCTCTGAACATTTAAATGGACAACACAGGTGAATAAAATGAGAATACAGAGTTTTTACTGTAAGGCCCCCACACATGCCATTTGACATGTGTCTTCTGTGATGTATTTGACCTGAGCACTTGGAGACATATGGCCTCTGCAAATGTGTGCTGCAGCCCTGAGCACTGTCTTATTTATCCATCCCATTAAAGACTGGAAACTCATTATAATCCTGGCAAGGACAGGTTCAAGCCAGAATGTTATAATTCCACTGAAACTCTGCACTCAGCATCATGAATGGCACCACAGCTCCACAGAAGACTGAAGAGGAATTGTAGAACCGTGCTCTCGAATAAGGTTATTTTTTGCCTTTTTTCTACTCCATTCTCTGTGCCTTCTGTAGAAATTATTCATTTCGCTTAAATTACCAAGTAGCATAAACATTCTGCAATGTTTCTGGAAACCACACTGACACATAAAAGAGAAGCTTTTTTTCAGAATGAAATTAAATGACCATTTGTTCTAGTTTGGTCTCTGTTGCTGTGATAAAACATGGACCAAAATCAATTTGGGGAGGAAAGGGGTTATTTGGCTTCCACCTCCACATCACAGTCCACCATCAAGGGAAGTCAGGGAAGGACCCTAAGGCAGGAGGCTGTAGGCAGGAGACTACAGGGGAATGCTGCTTTACTGATTGACTGCTTCCCCTTGGCCTGCTCAGCTACCCTCCTTAAACAGCCCCAGCCTGCCTGCCCTGGGAGGCACTGCCCACAGTGGTCTGGGCCCTCCTGCATCAACTGTCACCTAAGGAAATGAGCACAGCCAGTCTGATGGAGGCAGCTCCTCAACCATGCTTCCCTATTCCCAGGTTCATGTTAAGTTGACAGATCTACCTATCACACCAGCATAGTGGCTTTTGTGTTCTGTTTTTTTGATCCCTATAGCCCCAGCTGTCCTGGAGCTCACTCTGTAGACCAGGCTGGCCTTGAACTCACAGAGATCCACCTGCCTTGCCTCCCAAGTGCTAGGATTAAAGGCATGTGCCACCATGCCCGGCTGTAGTGGTTTTATCAGTGGTCTTTAAAGTTGGCTCCATCCTTCATGAACTGGGAGATTCATTTCCACTGTAAGGTAAAATAATAGCAACTACCTATAGAGTCAAGGAGTAACACCCTGTAAGCCTGATGGAAGAAAGACTTGAGAATTTGCTTAAGGTACAGAACTAAATTATAGATTTGGGTTCAGAAAAATGACTTTGAAAATTACCTCTGCCAAAGCAGACTCAGACTCACCTTCACAGTGCATATGTCCTGGTCATCACCTGGTTGGTCCTATGAAACAAGTTTTCCAGTGTCTACTGAGCCTATTTTTCTTCCTTAGTTTAATAAAATCCAACAGGAAGGACTAGCCTGGTGGTTTGCTGTGACGGACAAGGCATTCACACACACAGTCAAATCTAAAAGTAAGTTCTTTCACCTTTAGTCCATGAAGCCACTTTGAGGATGTGTCAAATTTTGAAACATTGTGGGTTAAGAGACAGCAGCAGCAGTCTTTCTTTTTTTTTTTTTTTTTTTTAAGGGAGTGGGAAGAGTTTAGACAGGGTCTCCCTGGAGCCCCAGCTGGCCTGGAACTCACTGTGCAGACCAAGCCACCCTCAATCTCAGAGATTCACCTGCTTCTGCCCTGAGTTTACCTCTTTGTTTGCAGCAGTTTTACAGGAAGTGAGTGTCTTGTCTTAAAATGTCAAACTTGTGTCTGTCTCATTTCCTTGTCTACTCACAGGCTTGCCAAACTCAGTACTAAACTCTTGAAATATGGGGACAGATTGTATTGCTGAACCCTGCAGGAACTTTTACAGAATCGTTGGTTTCATTATAGCAGATAGCCAGCATCAAACCCCTTGTAGCAGTGACAACCAAAAATGTCCCCAGACACTGCCAATGTCCATGGAGAGGGGTGAAAACCAGTAATCCTTAGCTAGGTAGGGGTATTATATCTATATATGATCACCTTATTCTCTGTCAGTTAAAAAATAGAGAATGGAGGAAAGAAGGAAGGAAGGAAGGAAGGAAGGAAGGAAGGAAGGAAGGAAGGAAGGAAGAAAACAAACTAGGGAAGAAAAATGATTAAGGTAGAAAACTGGGTTATACAGAATGTCCCAAAAGTGTAGGACAGAGACGGGCATGGTGGCACACGCCTTTAATCCCAGCACTCCAGAGGCAGAGGCAGGTGAATCTTTGTGAGTTAAGGACCAGCCTGGTTTACAGAGTGAGTTCCAGGACAACTGGGGCTACAGGGAGACCCTGTCTCAAAACAAAACAAAACAAAACAAAAGTATAGGACAGGCTGCAACATGTACTGCTCTCAAAAAGAGAAAGAAAGAAAGAACAAAAGAAAGAGAGAGAGAGAGAGAGAGAGAGAGAGAGAGAGAGAGAGAAATCAACTCATTATAGAAGAGCTTGTTTCTAAGTTTTATCCACAAACAATCCAGGGACTTGTGCTTGTGGCCTGTACATCAGTCATGGTAAAACACTGCATACCCTTTGGCGATGGTTTCCAGGACCATGCCTGATGGACGTTTGAGGAACAAATTGTAAATGAGACACCACCAAGAGTATTTACCTACAACACACTCAGTGAATTAGCAAGTGAGGGCCGAGACCTGAGCTCACGGTTCCTGACTGCTGTGCACCACACACTGTCCATATTTGACCTCATTTATTTTCACAACCTCTAGAATTTCAGAGAGGCTGGGGGACTTGCCCAGGGGATATATGGCTTGAGAGGAACCAGGTTTTTAGGTCAAAATCTTCTTCCTCAGCCTGTGCCTCCTGATCACATCAGGGTCCCTGGGCAGGTGCTCCTCGAAAAGTGGTTTTGCCGGCAACCCCAGAGTGCCGCGGAGTTGCTTAAGGGCAAATCACCTTCTGCTCAAAACCAAATACTGGTGGAAACAGACAAGAGAAGATTTAGACAGGGTGAGATGGGAAGGAGAGAGGACCGGGCTGCCTGACAGTATCTGAGAAAAACAATGGTGGAATAGACAGCACAGCCCACAGAAGAGCATGGCAGTCCCTGCAGAACCTGTTCCAATTTACGAAAGCAAAGTTCACTTTGACTAAGCTCAGTTTCAAGATAAATAAAAGAATAGTCCAATGTATCTGTTATTTAGTAAGCAGAGATAAAAAAAAATACCAGATTCAAAGCCTATTTTTTTAATTTCCTGAATTGAAAAATATCTATCCATATGGACCTAGAGTTACAATATCCAAAAATATTCTAGGAAGCCAGATGAGATCTGAGCAGTGACAGCCGTGTAAAAACCAATGCGTTTGATCATTTTATTTCCATAGACACAGTAACAAGAGTTACCTATAACAGAATTACTCCAGCTATTATATTAATAATTGGAAGGGGCATTTTCTTGGAAAAATTTGACTTAATTGTTTGGACCTAGCGTCTGACACTGGGGGACTATCAAGCAGCCACTCTGTGTAGCTCCATTGTGTGTTGCTGACGTGCTGCACTCTGATGACAAGGACATTTGAGTCCTCAGACAGCTGCCAGGAGCTCCCATCAGGCAGCCCAGACATCGCCACCCAAGTCCACACATCATCCAATGTGGACCTGCTGAGATAGCACCTCGGCAGCACCATCCATGTAGGACTGTCCATGTAGGACCGTCCACATAGGAGCATCCACATAGGACCAGCAGAAAAAACTATCTGCATGGGCACATCTTCAGATGGTGTTCACAGATAACATGTGAGTGACACTGGACAGACAGGGTGCAGATGTGGCATTGAGACTGCCACCACAACTTGGACAGTCCTGGCCAGTGGGTAGGACTGAACTCAAGTGACCAGTTCAAGTCTACACATCTGGTAATTCTCTCTGGAAGCAATCTGAGGTCTTTCTGTCTATAGTAGTTCCTTTTGATAGTGTCACACTGTGTCAAACAACCAGACTCTCATGAAAGGATGCCACATGAGAGACTTGAGATTGGTAGGGGACATCTGGAGAATGTTCTGAACCCTTCCTTCCTGCTTGAGTTTAGTTTTAAATTTAGGTGCTTGGGTTAATTTAACCCACTCGTCCCTCATTCACAGACTCTTGCTTTAGCCTAGTCAGAAGTGCTTATCCTGGAAGTCATGAGGCATCATTGTTTATTATGAAAACCATTCAGAATAATCACTGAAAAAATGTAATTGTATTTAAAGATGGCCCCCAAACCAGCAAAATATAATTCCACATGCCAGAAGCTCATTCAATTCCATGAAGCTGGATGCTCATACCCACACCAAGTCCCTGACAGTTAAAATGTACCATTTAAAAGATAAGGGCCACCGGGCTTGGTGGCGCAGGCCTTAAAATTTTTTTTTTAATTTATGTGTATGAATGTACTGTCTGCATGCAGGTCTGTGCACCTGTGTCGTGCAATGCTGCGGAGGTCAGAAAAGGGTGTCGGATTCCCCTGGAACTGGAGTTCTCCTGGAATTGGAGTTTCAGACGGTTCTCGGCCGCCATGTGGGTGCTGGGGATCGAACCCGGGTCCTCTGTAAGAGTGGTCAGCGCTCTTAATCGCTAGGCCATCTCTCCAGCCCTGGCGCAGGCCTTTAATCCTAGCACTTGGGAGGCAGAGGCAGGCGGATCTTTGTGAGTTCAGGCCAGCCTGGTCTACAAAGTAAGTTCCAGGACAGCTGTGGCAACAGGGAGACCCTGTCTTAAAAAGACCAGAAAATAAAAAAATAAAAGATAAGGGCCAGGCATGGTAGCACACGCCTTTAATCCCAGCACTCAGGAGGCAGAGGCACAGGGATTTCTGTGAGTTCAGGGCCAGCCTGGTTGGTCTACATAATGAGTTGTAGGCCAGTTGGGGCTACAGGAAGACCGTGTGTGTGTGTGTGTGTGTGTGTGTGTGTGTGTGTGTGTGAGAGAGAGAGAGAGAGTGCTTACATTTATCTAAGGAACCTCAATATTGATATACTAGAATAATTAATTTATGTGTGGCATTATTGGTTATTTTTACCATGGATAAATTTTTACAGCAACAATTATATTTCTTAAAAGACATGGTTAATTGTACAGTTCTTCCCAGGTCCCCACACTATGGGAATGCTTAGTATCAAACTAACTTTAACATTCATTCCCTAACTCTTCTTTAAAACATATTTTGATTCTTTGAGTTTGTTCATACTCCACTTTAAGAGGGTTAGTTTTGTCAGAAATAACAAGTGGAATTTGTAGAATTTCTGTACCATATTGATATATAAATGTTCAGAACTTCGCTTGCTTTTATCCATATTTGTACTGTTGCATACACTTAATTTTATGAGAAAATGTCAGGGTGATTAATTAATAAGGTAGTTGCATCTAGTAAGCAGATTATAATATTATGAATAACATAATAATATAATAAATAATATAATAATATAATAAATCAAGTTTATTATTTTTGTTAATTCTTTTTTTTTAATTACATAGCCCTAGTTCTCTTGAAACTCTCTATGTAGATGAGGCTGGCCTGGAATACAGAGATTCACCTGCTTCTGCCTCTCAAGTGCTGGGATCAAAGGTCTACACCATCACACCTGGGTAACTTTTGCTAATTCTTTTTTTAAAATTATTTTTTTTTTTTTTTTTCTTTTGCTAATTCTTATCCAGAAATATTTTTATGCACTCTATTTTCTTTTTTAAATAAAGATTTATTATATTTTAATTGTGTGTGTGTGTGTGTGTGTGTGTATGTGTGCACATGTGAGTGCGTGTGTATGTGTGCACATGTGAGTGCAGGTGCCATGGAGGCATCAGAGTCTCTGGATCTGGAGTTCTGGGTAATTGTGAGCTGCCCAATATGGGTGCTGGGTCCCAAACTCAGGTCCTCTGGAAAAGCAATATAAGCTCTTAACTGCTGAGCCATTTTATTGAGCCCAAAGTAATGTTTTGTTTTTGTTTTCATTTTTTAGACAAGGTCTCACCATATAGTCCTGGCTGGGTTGGAATTGCTATGTAGACCAAGTTGTCCTTGAAGTCACAGAGATGTGCCCTGGCTCTGTCTCCTGCATGCTGGGATTAAAGGTATGGACTAGCACATCTGGCTTGCATTTCTCCTGACTCTTAGCTTTGGCCTATGGGAGACAGAGAGAGGTGCAGCAGGTTCTGTTAAATGAAGGATTTGCCACCCAGCTGTGGATGTGTTGACAGGCGGCCAGCAGCTGTCAGCAATCTCACTGTAGCTCTAAAGTCTTCTCAGGCCAGTTACACTTGGACATGAATTGAGACCCCTGTGGTTCCCTAGTACACTGTGCAGGCCACTCTGCATCCAGAGCTCCTTGGAGAGCCAGGCCAGGTCTCTCTGTTAGTCCTGCTTTCTGCCTTTCTCTTCCCAGCCTTGGTCTCCAATGAAGGAGTTAAAGGCCTTAGATCTCAGCCTCAAGTTCTGTGTGGATTTCAGCTACTGAAGAGCTCAGCCCATCACAGGCCCCCTACCACAGCTTTTATAGCACTTAAGAAATTAAAGCCTTATTAAAATTTCTAAAGTGACCCTGTCTAAGAATCCTTCTGTTTCTCGAGTACTTTTTGGGTCACCAAGGTCCAATTTCTTTCCCAGTTATGTCTTAAGCAATTATGTGCCAACATTATTCCTCCCATTAATATTAGAACACATTTGCCTCGAGGAACCTGCTCTGCCCCACGTACAGTATTTCCTCTGAGCTGACACTAGGGTTAGATAGACCCATGTGGATAAATGTCTCAATTTCCAGATGAACTATTTATGGCATATTTCCCAAGAGGAGAATGAATAATAAACATAACTGATATTATACTTGGGTAGAGATTTAAAAATTTCCAATCTATGTTCACATCTGGTAATTTATTGCATCCTAGCATCAGCTCAGGAATAAACCAGACTTCGGAAACTGAGGTCAAAATGACTGATGCACTCCCAGTGAGACTATCAAGCACTGGTGGCCTAATTCAGAAAGACCAGTCCTACCACCCTACCCTGGAGCCTTCTGCAGAGAGAATGCATTCCCCAAGAGAATGGGCTGTGTAGTCAGATGTGTAACTTCCAAGGCTGTCAGAAGCTAGAAATATTGGGTTGGGTGTGCCCGACTGGCCTCATGTTTGGGGCAGCTACACAGGACTCAGGCATTCTGCTAAGCGTGTCTCTGTGTTGACCTAATTGTCACAAGGACGCCACACAGGCAGGGAGTAGCAGAGTCTGATTTTATGCCCACAGTCTGTCTTCAAGGTTTGTATTTTTAGCCACCACGCTTCCCGCCTATCTAGGGAGTTGGTAAGATCACCAGAAACAACTTGAGGAGAAACGAAAACCTTAACTGTGAGAAAAAGAAGGAAAATGGAACAGGCAGGAGGAAGAAGCAGAAATTCAATTGCTTTCTTCAGCTGTAGGGGACAAATGATCCAGTCAGGAGTTAAGAATTTAGGGGACAACTGAAAGTTACATACACAATCCTGCTTGTCTGTGAGTAACACTTAGATTAATGTCTGGGACACACCTCTGTATTCCCAAGAGTAGCAAATCTTAGCCCTCAGTGGAAGAAGTGATTTAACTGGAACGTGGAAAGCATCATGGAATAGGGATTAGTCACCAGCAACCAGAGTCAGAGCTGAGCAGTGAGGACAGCATCTCCTTGGAAGTAGAAAGTAAATCTGTCTTGCTGGGAATAGTGTCTTGATCAGAATAGGACCTAAGACATTCTGTGAGAAGAACAACACCGAATTCTGACTCCTGGCCTACCAGGGAGGTAGCTTTCTCCTCCAATTGTAGCTCAGAACAAAGAAGCATAATTCGCTGTCACTGGGGACTCCCCGTTATATACATGGAACACAATGTGGGGACATGCTGGCGAGTGTTCCAACACTGATCACACTGGAACCACCTCAAACCCCAGTGCTGGGCTTGGTGAAGAGAGAGGCACATTTGATTTCCAGAGATGTAGGAAATATTATTGATTTCTTCTTGCATTATAGCACTGCAGAAAGGAGTGTAGCAACATTTCACATTGAAGGAGACAAATTCATGAAGGCTGTCTTTCTCAGGTTGCAGTAACTCTCCCAGGCTCCTTCCATTTCTGTCTCTTTCCCATAGTTATCTCCCCAATAAACAGTGATCTAAGACCTGGGGAAAGAGGAGAAGGCAGCTAGCACAGAGAAGCACATTAAAATCGTCAGGCCGCTTTGCTACAGGGCTGTTTTTGTCATTTATTGATTAGTCTGGAGCTATTTATTAGTATGATTGTTGTGACAGTTGCAATTCTTCCTGCAGTATAAAGGGGGAGGCACCAGTAGAGAACATCCGTTTCTGTGTATGGTTCACAGGTGCTTACTGGTCATCTGGAAAACAACTTTTCATGAAATGTCTGCTCATGGCCATCTCCTCTGCGCTCCCCTTTTCCTTGTGGATATGCACACAGCCTTTGTTCATTCTGAGCTCTTAATCACTAATATGTGTTGTAAGACCTACTGCTCAGTGGCTTGCCTTTTACTCCCTGGATGATGTCTTTGGATAACTTTCCAATTTTAATGTAGATGAATTTATCATTTTTTCCTTTTAGTTAAGAACTCCATGCTCTGCATAGAAAACCTTCTCTATCATAGTAAAATATGATGCAATGTTTTATGTGTAGAAAGTTTGGTATTTTGACTTGTATTACCATCTGCAACCCAGTCCATGTTGCTATTTCTGTATGATGTGACAGAAGAGATGGCTGTTCATTGTTTTTCAAGATGAAGTCACTCAGCTTTGCCAGACTCACCTCCTGGAGGTGTTGCCTTTTAACAAATCACGTGACCATATGAGTGTTTTAAAATAGTTTAATAATATAATTTAATATTTCTTAATACAGACTAAAGATCAGAGAGCTAGAGAAAAGTGTGAAAGTAGGAGTGTACGAAAGATAAAAACTGTAAAACTCCAAGTGGGAAAGGCTCCAAGCGGCTCTGTGGTTTTCTTACTCTAAGTCAGTGGTAAGATGCCAGGGCTCTGGGTGACAGCTCTGATGCTGGGTTTTGTGCGATGGCTAATCTCGATTGCCAATTTGATTGAATTGTGAGAGCTTTGGGAGATTAGTATAACCTGCATATGTCTGTGAATACATTTCTAGAGAGCATTAACTAAAGAGGGAAGACCTGCCCTGAATGTACATGGCATTGTCATGTACGACTGGGACTACCCTCTAAAAACAAACAAACAAACAAACAAACAAACAAACAAACAAAGGAAGCCTGCTAGTACAGGCTTGCCCCTCTCTGTTTCTTGGCCACGGTGATGTAAGCTGTTCTATTCTGCATGCCCTATGTACTAAGATGGGCTCAAAATTTGGGGACTGTGAGCCAAACCAAGTCTTTCTTCCTTCAAGATTTCTAAGTTTTTTTTTTTTAATGGCAACAGAAGTTCTGACTAACACACCCAGACTCCTCTTCTACCATCTCTCACTGCTGCCCATGGCTCCTTAAAGGTCTCACATCATTCTGTCCAGGGTCTGCCACCAATTCTTCCATATTTGTCAGCAAAGGGTCTCTGAGCAAAAGCCTGTCTTAAGCAGCCTGAGTTCATTCATTACCACTCTTGGCTGGCAGGACCATGCTTGCAGGAGTCCTAGCTGGGAGTGACCTTCCACAGTCTGGGTTTGCAGCTGGCTTCTTAGCCAGTGGACCCTTTATCCCAGCTGAGTGGAAATAATGATTCTACAGCTATTTTTCCAGCATTTTAACATGCATCCAAACCTGCTTATCTTCAACATACTCTTACCTTCTAATTTTTTCTTTGCAAACAGTCGTGAAGTCAGTTTTTAAACACACACACATACACACACACACACACACACACACACACACACATATATATATATATATATATATATATAATGTGTCTGAGTGTATTGCCTACATATGTATAAGTGCACCCATGTTACAATGCCCACTGAAGTCAGAAGAGGGCGTCAGATCCCATGGAACTGGAGTTACAGATGGTTATTAACTGCTTTTGGGAACTGAACCCAGTTCAGCCAGTGCTCTTAACTGCTGAGCCATCTCTCCAGCCCCATGTTGTTTTTTTGAGACAATATATTCTCGAGGCCATAAAGTATGGTGGCCAAAGACATGAATTTTGCTGTAAGAATTATCATGGAGTCCAATATTGATCACCGTTTCTTCCCCATATAAGAAACATGACTTTGGCAAGTCATACCTCTCTGTACCTCATTTTCTCTTCTGTTTACAACAGGTATACCATTCATTTCTGGCAGTTAGTAAGTCCAGCATGCATGCAACATGTCCTATAGATGGTAAAAGCAATAGGAAATGTTAACAATTATTGGCCCTTCACTTTCCTTGTGGAATATCCATTTATGATGTCAGATTGCCCTGGCAATCTGAGCAGATATGGAACAGTCCTATGTAGTATGAAAATATCAAAAAGGGCTCTAAGTTTGCTGTGGCCACTGTCTAGGCTTTGACTGGGGAAGCTTAGCAGCCAGCCCCTGGTCACTGGCATCCAGAGCGCCAAATGAGAGGTTGGGGAAATGCTGACCAATTGCACCCCTGTGGGCTGTGCTGCTACCTACAACAAACACATTAATATCAGCTTCCACAGGTTTCCTTTAGATCCTAAAAGAAGAAAAGAATGGGTTCGCCTGGTCAGGTGCAAAAATTTTGTGCTAGGAAAACATACTTTCTTCTGTTCAAAACATTTTGAAGCCTCTTGTTTTGACCTAACAGGACAAACTCTATGACTTAAAATGGATGCTGTTCCAACTATTTTTGATTTTTGTTCCCATATAAAGTCAATGAAACTCAAGTCAAGGAATCTTTTGAAGAAAAATGACAGTTTTACTCCAAGCAGACTGTCTAATTTAAAGTCAAGCAGTAGCCAGCAAGTACTACTTGAACAGGGTTAAAAAAAAAAAAGAAAATATCAAAAAGTACATTCAGATTGGGCTCAGGAGGAGGAAGCTGACATAGAGCTCTGCAGTGGTAGCACTGCAGTTACAGCTTGAATTTGGGGACCAGGCCTGGCTCTATCCATGGTAATAGGCAAAAGGGGAAGTTCTCTGGCAGAAGAAGAAACTATTTTGGATGGCTCCAGTTAAACAGACAGTGTGAGACTCTAGCTGGCTGGGTGTAAAAGAGTAGAAAATGAGGGGCTGGAGACAGGGTTCAGTGGTTAAGAGCACTGGTTGCTCTTATAGAGAACCCAAGTTTGATTCCCAGCACTTGCATGGCAGCTAACAATCAGCTGTAATTCCAGTTTCAGGGGATCCAATGACCTCCGTGGGCATTGCATGGCTTGGGTGCACCTATCTATAGGTAGGCAATGCATGCATACACATAAAATAAAAATAACAAACCAAATATTATTAAGGACAGGAAATACACGTATTATTACATGCTTTGCCCAGTTACATAACACCATGTTTTTCTTTCCAGTTCTCTCTTGGCCAAGTAAAATGATCACAGGGAAGACTTGTTTGGAAGGAATGAGTTCGGGTCCCTCTCCTGCAGCAATGCTGCACTGAGAATGAACTTAGAGCTGTAATTACCTTCTCCCTAGTTCCATCATACTCTCCCAGTCATCTGCTCTCCAGAGTCCCTCCAAAACCACAATGCTCCATCTCAGCCTGGAGCACATGGAATATTCCAGAATAAAAGATTGATTGATTTTTATGATAACTTTGGTGGAAAAGGAAGGGTTAAAGACAGCAGATGCTCACACATAATTGCTTCACCCATGACAGTGACCTCATAGGATGCTAGTATGTCCACGTGCACACTTCTGAATATTAATGTGTGGGTACAATGGTGTAGGGATGCCAATGACAGTGTAGTCACTGTATGTGTTGTGTAAAAAATAAATCTACTACTTGGAGTTAGAAACCCATGGAAGTCCGCTGTTAGTACATGTAAGACACAGGGTTCAGTGAGTGACATGTTTTCTCTGAACTTAGAAGCTGTCAAATTAACAAGGAACAGAAACAGACTCAACACATGACTCTTGCTTCAGTAAATGACTTCATATTCTAGGGTTTTGAAAATAGTGCTTATTTTGTTGCAAGTAGCTTTGCAAGCTACAGAGAATAAATCTGTAAATACTGAATTCTAAGGATCATGAACATTAGTAGTCATGTATAGGATGTTTGTAGTGCTCAAGGAAGAGCATGTACTCTGCTAACCACTAAAAGTACTCGTGGCAGTTCCAAATTTCTGTCTGAAGGTATGAATCAGCACTATTTGCAAATCAACATTATTTGCAATGGGAAATGGTTTCTTTCTCACATCTAGTTTATAATTAATGGCTAATTATCAAGATAAAATTGTGATTAAAAATAAATGCACAGACTATGGAATAGGTTTTTTAAGCGAAAAACAGCTATTTAAAGATTACATAAGAATTTCTTCCTGTTGACAATGGATGCTAGTAATAAACCTTGCCTGTCAGCAAAGTTCAAGCTAGGGCCTCTTGGAAGCCTGCAGAATGGAGCTGCCTCTTTCTTAACATCCATCAGTGGAAAATGAACTGCTAAAAATCCAGACGGCTACAACATGCAAGGTTGACCTTAATGGATACAAAATTGTTCCTAGAGGATGTGCAATATCACCTCCTCTTGCCAGCGGGGGCTGCTGTGCACCTGCAGTGACGGCTGAATGAAAAGGTAAGGTCTGAGAATTTCATGCGCAAGCACCTGTAACATCCCCAGGAAGCCCTGCGGATGCAGCAGCTCCTATCTGAAGCCCATGGGGATCACAGCAGGAGAGCAGAAGGTCACTGACTGGCATTAAAACTGACATGGTTCATGCTTCAAAGTATCAGGGAAGATGAAATATCTCTCCACTGTTTTCATAAGGAACTGACCCCAAACAAGATGACTTTAGTAATCTGCCTCCTATGGCCCAGGATTTAAAATCGGGCTTTCCCTTGTTCCTAATCACTTCTAAATACACCATTTTGATTTCTCATCTACTTATACTTGTTCTTTATTTAATTGACTTCTGGAAAATGCTATTAAATTCAGAAGGTTTTTTTTTTAATAAGTGAGATAATAAGGGATGGGATGATACCTCAGTCAGTAAAGTTCTAGCCTTGCAAGGCCATGATCTGAGTTAGAACCAAAGGCCCACATACAAAGCTTGTCGAGATCAGTAAGAGACACTGTCTTAAAGCAAAACAAAATATACAATACAGACACACACTCAGACCCAGAGGTAGGTAGCATCTGGTGAACTACACCCAAGGTTGTCCTCTACCTGCTTACACATGCACATACAACACACGCACACACACACACACACACACACACACACACACACATACGCCCCATTCTATTTGATGATCAGCCATGTTTGTATGAAGATTTACACCCTGCCTTAAAGCAGCCTGTAGTTCCTTGGAGCTGAGGATGGACCAGGAGGCAGCTCTGCCTCCTGTGGCTGTGACTGGTTTGTAGAGATGGAAACACAGGGTGGCATGGCTGGCTTTTCACTGCCTCTATGTCTAACTTGGCTGCTTCTTTCTCCCTTCCACAAGCAAATCCACCTTCTAAACTTCCGGGTAGCCTTGCCTTTCACTGCAGGATTAAGCCTGAACTGATAAGAAGACTGAGGAGAGAGGAGGGGAAACGGTGTAAGCCACACAGACTTCGGTTGAATAACTTCTTTCTGTTATGCCCAAGTATACATTTTAAAGTATCTTAGCTTCAGTGTCTTCATCTACAAGCAGGAGACCAAATTATTTTAAACTATATTAACTAAAAAGTGTTGGGTCATTAAGTCCTACATGCCAATTTCAGGAGAAGAAAGAGGACTAAAGCCATTTTATGGTAAGCTTTCTGAAAAAGATAAGATATATAGAAGAAGCCTCCTAACAATAGTGGGTTAGACTGTGGTACGAATACACTCTCAGGAAAGAATCACTTGCAGAAGAGATAGAATTTGGGGCTGGAGGGAGGGCTCAATGATTAAGCACACTCGTGTTTTCCAGCGGAACTGAGATAAGTACCCAGTACCCATATGGGAGGTTCACAACCACCTGTAACTCCAGCTACAAAGATTCAACACCCTTTTCTGGCCTCTAGGTGTGTCAGACACACATGTACACGCACACAGACACATAGGAACAGATACCTACACATACACACAAGAAAAAGCAATCTTTAAACAACAAAGTGATAGAATTTACTCTCATGAATGGGCTGGAGGGATAGCTTAGCCATTAAAGGCTCAGGCTAACAATCAAAGAATCAATAATTTACTCTCATAAGGGTGGGCAGTGTGAAGGTGCCTGCTTCAAGATCCATCTTTGAAGTCTCCTTTTACCCATGCTTCTATCTGCTGTGGTAGAAGTGTGGTATTCTCAGTCAGTTAAGTCACCTCACCTGTTTTTCTCTTTCACTGAGGCCACGTGGGCAGAGCAAGACATTACCCATACTCATGTGATGGTGTCATTTGCTCCTTGCATGACAGATCACATGGAAATCTGCATATGATTAGGCTCTAATAGGAGAGTTCACACAGCTCTGTGTGCAACAAGGGCTCTGAGCACCGTGACAAGAAGAAAAGGGAAAACCTTCTGACAATTTTTCACTGCAGAAACAAAGCTTATTGCTGAAATGACCCATGTTAAAAAATGCAGTAGTCTCAGGTAAGCCCCATTTGAGAGCCTGGAGAAAACTAGTAGATCCCATTTGACTACAAACTATCAAGAAAGGGTTAAGACATGTCTGTCAAAATTAGATTAACAAAGAATTCAATTTTGAATGACAGAGAAATGCCAAGATCTGACTAACCAAAATTAAACCACAAACCGACACAAGAAGTTTAAGACATAACACATCCATCCAGAGGGAACAGAACTAAGAACTCCACGGCTCGTCTTTCTTTGTTAAGTGATGGAAAGAATACATACCAGAATATTGTCAAATGACAGTTAAATCACTCTCCCCCAGGGCCAGGACAAGTAAGTACAAATGGACTTTGAGATAAATCTCTGCTAATCTCTAGGCCCAAGTACATCTTTTTCAGTATGCAATCCATGGTAGAATTGCTTCAGTAAGTGAATGAATTTTAAGATGAACTTGAAGGCTAGAAACGTATAAAGCTATTTATATCAAACAAAAGTGACATCAAAACCATAAGTTCCTATTGTAGAATTGAGGGGAGTCACAAGGTAGCACAGCTTCTTAGATTCAATGTCCTGCCAGGAACTGGGTTTAAAACGTGTTTCTGGGGTGAAATTCTGACCGTGCAAACATGGTTACTTTTAGCTTGTCTTCAGCTTTGAAAATAAAGCAATGGTGGAGGAAGGCAGCAGTGAAGATTCGCTCTCCAGGCCCAGGGGAGCAGTACAGGGAGAAGTGGCTTATTTTTTCTTTTCTGTCAAATGTCTAACTTGATTAAGGATGTATGATTAATCCACATATGAAAATAAGTGACCATAAAATATAAATAGATAAGAAAATCTGTTAAAATATGTATTTAATTATGACGTTTGATTCCAGCTCCCAGAGGCTATGAAAATTTAAGGTGAAGACAAAAGGAATAAATTTTAGGGTTAAGGTAAGGATTAAAGTTAGGGTTAAACATAAATGTAAAAGCCAGCAAACCTTGTAATAAAAGACACAGCATTGTAATGAGTGAATGTGAAATGATTTCTGAGAAGAGATCTGTTTTGTATGTCTTTCCTATTTTGTGCTGAGAAAGTTTTTCTTTTTCTCTCATAACAACAACAACAAATGCAAATATGCAGATCAGAAATGCTTAAACCCAGAGTCATTTTGTTCTAGTTTGGTTTCCTGTTGCTGTGATAAAACCACTGACCAAATCCAACTTGGGGAGAAAAGGGTTTATTCATCTTATATCTCCCAGGTCATAGTTCATCACTTAGGGAGCCCAAGGTAGGAACTCAGGGCAGGAACCTGGAGGCAGGAGCTGAAGAACAGGCCCTGGAGGAATGCTGCTTACTGGCTTGTTCCCCTGGCCTGTGCTCAGCTTGGTTTTGTATACAATACAGAACAACCTGCCCAGAGCTGGCATGGCCAGCCCACAGTGGACTGGGCCCTCCCACACCACTCAACAATCAAGAAAGAAAATACCCCCACAGACATGGCCACAGGCCAGTCCAATGGAGACAATTCCCCAGTTGAGGTTCTCTCAAACCAGGTGTGTCAAGTTGACACTAAAGTTATCAAATACACATTTAAAAATAAAATATTTTTGGCTGAAGCAGCAGCCGCCAAAATGAAGTTCAATCCCTTTGTGACTTCTGACCCAAGCGAGAATTGCAAAAGGCATTTCAATGAACCCTCTCATGTTTGGAGGAAGATTATGTCCTCCCCTCTTTCCAAAGAGCTGAGGCAGAAGTACGATGTTCCGACTACGCCCATTTGAAAGGATGATGACCTTCAGGTTGTACGAGGGCACTGCAAAGGTCAGCAGATTGGCAAAGTGGTCCAGGTTTATAGGAAGAAATATGTCCTCTACATCGAGCGGGTGCAGTGGGAAAAGGCTAATGGCACAACTGTCCATGTGGGCATTCACCCCAGCAAGGTGGTTATCACTGGGCTAAAGCTAAACAAAGATGGAAAAAAGATCCTGGAACAGAAAGTCAAATCTCGACAGGTGGGAAAGGAGAAGGGCACATACAAGGAAGAGGGCATCAAGAAGATGCAGGAGTCGTCCAGTATACGACTTTATTAAAATTGCTTGAATAATCAGAAAAAATAAAAATAAATTTTTTTTAAAGATTTACTTTGTTTTTGATTATGTACATGTGTGTGTCTATGTGTGGGTACATCCAGGTGAGTGCAGGTACCTGCAGAGGTTAGAGGCACTGGCTGACTTAGGAGCTCAAGTTACAGGGGGTTATGAGTGTCCTGAAATGGGTGCTGGGAACTGAACTCTGATAATATGCAAGAGCAATATTCACTTTTAATCACTGAGTCATCTCTCCCCAGACCCAAAGCCAAGTATGTGAGATAAATATGTTTCCTTTATCAAATGGTCCAGACTAAAATATGAAGGAATATATTCAGTGAAGGAAAAGATGCGGAAGAGAGACCTTGGAAACACAGGCAGCCACAATCTAAACCAGGTAGTTTTGGAAGAGAACTCTGTAAGTATATGAGAAGAAACCTAGACATATCCATGACCATCAACCTGTTTCCATTCCCATGACCCTATGTGTAGGAGCAAAGCATGCAGTCAGTTGACTCCATACTAAAATAATATGGCTTCTTTTCCTTTGGGATAAAATCAAGAGTGCAGTTAGACAAGATGACTATCACTACTTGTTTTAATGTCATCTTATTTGACAATTATTTGTTTGTGCATGGTGTGCATGCGTGCATATGGGTGTGTGTGTGTGTATGTGTGTGTGTGTGTGTGTGTGTATGTGTATGTGTGTTCTCATATACATGTTCATGCATAACATGGTCCAAATGTGGAGGTCAGTGGACAACTTATGCAAATTGTTTCTCTTCTTCTACCATTTAGGTCCCAGGGATTGAACTCAGGTCATCAGGCTTGGTGGCAGGTATCACTACCCATTAAGCAATCTCGCAGGCCCTAAAGCCATCTTTACCAACATAAAATCATATGAATTTCAGTCGTTTATTTTCTAAAAGCCAGACATAGTATACATGGTAAACGACAGGGCGACAGAGCATTGTCATGTGAGACTCTTGGCAGCTACTTAAAAATATCACCTTCGAGGCTGGAGAGATGGCCTAGCGGTTAAGAGTGCCAAATGCTCTTGCAGAGGACCTGGGTTCAATCCCCAGCACCCACATGACGGCTGAGAACCGTCTTTGACTCCAGTTCTGGGGGAATCCGACGCCCTCTTCTGACCTCCATGGCACTGCATGACACGGGTGTACAGACCTGCATGCAGACAGTACATTCATACACATAAAAAATAAATAAATTAAAAAATTAAAAAATATATCACCTTCATGGGATATTCAATTTAGGATGATGTCATGTTAAATGTAATAAATCTCATACAAAACTATACAAACAATATAACTGCACATACCATAAATATGCAAATATTTGGGCATAATCAAGAAACTGGAAAGAAATAAACACAAAATTTTCTAACCATTAAGTTAAAATAATTTCTTGTGTAGTTTTGTTTATTCTAAATTACTTCAAAATTAAATAAAACATTATTTTTAATTAATTTTATTATTGTGTGTGCATATGTGTGCATGTGTGTGCATGTGTGTATGTGTGTAACATGAAGCATATATGTAGAGATCAAGGGATAATCTGGGGATCAATTCTCTCCTTCCCCATGGATTCCAGGATTGGATACAGGTAATCAGGCTATGGGGCAAGTGCCTTGTGGTGGTTTGAATGAGAATGTTCCTCATAGGCTCTAAGTTTTTGGACATTTTGTCCGCAGTTGGTGGTGGTGTTTTAGGAGGTCTTAGAAGGTGTGGCCATGCTGGAGGAAGTGCGTCACTGGGAGCCTGCTTAAAGAGTTCAAAAACCCTTGCCAATTTCCAGTCATGCTCTGCTTCCTGTGCCTGCTTGAAGATGTGAACCTCTGCCTTCTGCTCCTTCCACCATGCCTCTCTGCCACAAAGGACTCTAATTCCCCTGGAACTGTAAGCTCAAATAACCTTTCCCTTTTTTTTTTTTTGGAAAGACAATGTTTAATAGTGATGTATTTATTTAAGTGTCAAATTGACAATTGTGCTGGACAGCTTCAGTTGTCAACTTGACACACTTGGGTGGAAGGAACTTCGACTGAGGAAATTCTTTTTTCCAAATTAAAGTTGGAACTTTCTTTTCTTTTCTTTTCTTTTTTTTTTTTTTTTTTTTTTGTTTTTTTTTTTTTTTTTTTTTTTTTTTTTTTTTTTTTTTTTTTTTTTTTTTTTTTTTTTTTTTTTTTTCATTTTTTGTTTATTTTTTGAAGGATTCTACAATATAAGAACACAGTTGTATTCAGATCACATTGATGTTGCTCAGTTTGCCATACAATTAGGTAATTGGTGCTAGCATCCACAGATGAGGGATACCATTCATTGTTGGTTTTTCTGGGACTGTGTTACTTCACTCAGCATGTCTTCTAGCTCCATCCATTTACCATTTACCTGCAAAGTTCACAATGTCTTCTTTCTTTACTGATGCATAGAACTCCATTGTGGAGATGTACCACATTTTCTCTATCCACACATCAGTTGAGAGGCACTTGGGTTGGTTCCAGCTCCTTGTTATTGTGAAGAGAGCTACAATAAACATGGCTGTGCATGTATCCTTGCAGTAAGATGAGTCTTGTGGGTACATACCCAGGAGTGGGATGACTGGGTCAGGTGGCAAGTTCATTCCAAGTCTTCCAAGGATTCTCCACACTGCTTTCCATAGTGGCTGTACGAGTTTACATTCCCACCAGCAGTGGATGATAACCTCTCCCTTTTATAAGTTCCCTTGGTCATGGTGTTCTATCATAGCAATAGAAAAGTGACTAATATATGCCACTACCTTCTGAGCTATCTCACTGACCCAGCATGAAATATTTATTAAGTGGGGAGGGTGAAAACCATGATCACCAGAGAAGAGCACGAGGTTCTGGAGTGTTCTTGCAGACGCTGGGCATACAGGTGCACAGGTCTATCAAAGTGATATCTTTTTTCTTTCATTCAAGTAGTTCCTGTTTATAGAACAGACTTCTTCCAGTCAGTTAGCCCACTTGAATTTGACTGAATATAGTTGCCTCTATTTATTTAACCACTCAAAGTAATAATGGGAATTTTTCTCCTAACAATAAGCTTTCTCCAGGAATCTCCCTGTTATCTAGAGGTGGCATTTTGGTTCGAAAAATTGCTGCCAGTTGTTAACACAGAGGGGATGGGAGGGATTGTCTGGTCATGGCCAGACAATATGGTCCTCACATTTTACTTCACTTTTTGTTTTTTATTTATGTATATGTACATGTGTCTATGTATGTTACCTATGTGCAGTTGCCTGCAGAGGCTGGAAGAGAGCATCAGATGCCATAGAACTGGAGTGACAGGTGGTTGTGAGCTGTCCCCTGAAGTGGGTGCTGGGAACGGAATTGAGGTCCTCTGGAAGAACAGCAGGTGCTCTGAACCAGTGCTGCAGCTCTCCAGCCCATCCTCACACACATCCTAAATTCATCTTTACAATGATCAGGGAAGGTTTTAAAATGCTGGCTGGTGGGCTCCATTTGGACTTACTTAAAAAATATTTTGAATTTTTCCTTTGAAAAACCCAAGAAAAGATTGTTTTAATTAGCTATTGCTATCAGAGGGGGTGGGCCATGGTTTGTAGCACTGACTGGCTCCTCCCTGAAACACAGAAAATGTTGTCTTGCCTTTTGAAAGCATTCTCCACCGCAGTCAGTTCACCTTACCAAAGGTGCTAAAGGCTGCAGCTTTTAGGGAATACTGCTATGTTTTCTGCCAGAGCAATGACTAAAGGCCCAGCAGAAAGGAAAGTGCGGTGTTCCCATTACTTTTCAGAAACAGGTTTGGTCAATAGATGTTAGAAAGTTTAGACTTCTTTTAGCCCATATTAGAAAAACCATGTTAGGAATCTTAACACCCACAGGGAAGTTGTGAGGTGACTTTAAAGGGCCATCTCGTTCAGTCCAAATATACCAAAATGACTGTTTTTGTTTAAAAGTGTAGAACAAGATTTGGCTTTATTCAGTACCTTAGTTGAGCATTTTACTGAAAAGTTCTTCCTGGTTTCAAGGCTGAGTCCTGACTTTGCTTAGCTGTCCTTGTAGACTATAAGCTGAAGTTAGTTTCTTTTAGTCTCTACATCTAAAATGAGCAAGGAATTCCCCTGTCCACTGCTTACTCTGCAGCTGAAATAGATTCTATTTCTGCCTTGACCTTGACTCCTCAGCTAGCATTTACCTCTAGTTATTTTTCACCCTTTTCTGCTGACACACTATTTCTACACTTTCTTTCTTTCCTTCTATTCACTGTAATTTGAAATAACTGGGTCCAACGTTAGTCATGATTTCATTTTGGATGTAAAAATGAATGTGAAGCCCTATGGGAAGTGAACTGCACAGAAAGGATATGTTACAGAAAGTGTCCCAGAGATAGTAGGTAGCGTTCATAAATTGCCATTTCATTCCTAACGTTAGCATCCTATTTTAATTTCATTTTAGAGTTCACTGATATGGGTAAGTCTATATTTTAAAATGAACTAAGACTATACTAATTTTAGACATCCAGTCTCAGTTATCTTAGGATTCATAAATGACTATTGACTACTCCAAGTATTGGCATTGTAAACAATTTTGTCACATTGAAATGTGCACAGATTTGGCAGCACCATCAAAGCAGGGTAGATGCTCACCAGGAAAAGAAGCTTCCAGGGCAGGTTTGTCAGGATGAAGAGGCTGGGAAAGCAGGACACGGAGGGGACTGCTCCCCAGAGCCTTACCTGACATCTGTGCATGTAATGCAGGTGATGTTGCGACTGTTGCTGGTGATCAGGTTCAAAGCCACTGACGTGTCCTTGTCAGAGGTAGGGTGCGCTCCACATTTAAAGAAAAATTCCTGGAAAAAAAAAGAGAAAAAATGATCCCACACATGGACCCCACCTGGGCATCTATCCCTTTCTAAGCACGCTGGCAAGAGACGGAATCTGTCCTTAGACACAAATTAGGAACAAACCAACACCAATCCTGGAAGGGAAAGAAGGCCTTTGTCTGCTATAGAATCGGTCAGCAATGCTCCAAGCAAACCAAAGGGGAAGCCTAGGTCTTCTCTGTGGCCAGTAACTTAGAGGTTTGTTGTTGTTGTTGTTGTTGTTGTTGTTGTTGTTGCTGCTGCTGCTGCTGCTGCTGTGATCACACTCTGAGCTTGGGGAGGAAAGGGTTTATTTAAGCTGACATTTTCTGGTAGTGTCCATCACTGTGTCCATCCACAGTCAGGGCAGGAGGCAGGGTGCGAACTTAAGCGGAGACCTGGAGGGTGCTGTTCCTTGGCTCCCTCCCTGCTAGCTTTCCTTTCAGCCCAGGCCCCCCTGCCAGGGGATGGTGCCGCCCACAGAGGGCTGGACCTCCCCCAGCAATCATCAGTCTGATCAAGATGATTCTTCAGTGGAGGCTCCCTTTTCCCTTGTGACTCTAGGTGTGACAAGTTGACAATAAAGCATTAACCAGCACAGTGTCTGTGTCAAGTGGCCTTACAGCAGGCATGGTTTCTGGAAGAAGGGATCTGGAGGAAAGACTCATGGGTACCATGATGGTTAATGCTGATGGCCAAATTCAAAGGACCTAGCACCACCTAGAAGACCCCCAAGTGCCAAGATCCACTTCACCATTGTGCGTGCTTTGATCTCAGACTGAATATGAAGGAGGAAGCAAGCTGGGTGCTTGCATCCCTCACTGTCCAGCCTGACTGTGAGTGCACTGTGTGTGTGTGTCATTTTCCCTTCCACCACGAACCCCAAACTAAGAGTCAGGAACAAACCTTCATTCCTTAGGTTGCCCCTGTCAGAATCCTGCAGCAGTGGGACAAGTCCACGCTAGTGTTCACACTGCTGTAAGCAGGCCCGCCTGGGAGGGAGGGCTGTCCGCGCCCAGCCTGGCTCACAGTGCACCTCTTCTGTCTGGCTTCAACATCCTACAATCCTTGCCCCCACTCAGGAAGCTGGCATGTTCAAATAAGCGCCTTCTGAGCGCCTTCCCCAGCTGGAACCCAAGGCACACATCTTTTATTTTAGCTTTTATCTAGGTCACATTCTTCTTCTTCAACCATGATGGTAAATTTAGCTTCTACTCTAACCTCTGCCTTTGTTCTCACATCCCTTCTTCGCTTCCGGACACCTGGGTGCTTGTTCAGTCTGCTTTCTTCTGATATACCCATGGCCAGATTTTTCTGCCATGACAAAATATCTGTATGTTACTGGGAGATAGGAGAGACCCTGAACCCCAAACCTGCTCCCAAGTACTACGTGTGTATTTGAGAATGTGGAGGATTCCTTTCAGCTCCAGGCTCACTATCAATCAGCGTTTATGGAAAGCATCATTTATGGCGTATGAAGCATTCTTTCTGTGCCATATGGCCTTGGCTGCACTTCTCAAATTCCCATGGCTTCCTAACAGCAACCACAGATGACGGGTGAATGGCAGGGGTGACTGCTCTTAATACTGCTTTATTTACAAGTTATGTAGCAAGTTGGATTTTGGCTGAGTCATAGTTTAGCCCCTTTGAGAAATTTGTGAAATGTCTTCATCATTTTGGCATCTTAATAATGCCTGGGATAGCATAGGCATAGATATATTTTATCAAATGAAAAACTCTAAAATTAATTACCAAGATTAATGTTAAACCTTTAATGGTGACAGGATCTGGTCATTCCTGCTTGAAACTTAATGATTCTCCGCTGGACACCGTCTGGGTATCTCTGACTCTGGAGTGCGAAAACATCACTTGGGGAGGACGCTTGTTAAAGTAGAAATTGCTAGACCCACCTCCAGATTTTCCAGTTCTGGGTTGTGTCAAGGTGCTGGTCAATGAGTATTGACTGGCTCAGGGCAGTGCTGTGGCCGCCCAGCCTCACACCTGCAGTCTTCTGTCCATAGGTGCAAAATGTCTCCCTGGAATTGAGGGGCGTCTGCCTATGCTCTGAGCATTGGCTTCGTTTCATGGTGTCTGCTCATGAGCCCTGGTCCTCCCTACATCAGCACGGGGACCAATTGGCTGATTGTGTTGACTGTTTTGTTTTCCTGAACATGGAAAACCAACCTTTCCACTCAAACTTTTGAAATGCTATAAATCTTTCAAAGGCCAGTTCAACGATATTGAGGAAAAGATTTAAAACAACACTGAAACACTTAAATAAAAAAGTTTGGCAGACAGGGCTGACCCTATGAAATATACTGGGCTGGCTACTACTGCCTTTTACAGACATGAAAAAATATCCTTATTCATAACATAAAGTAATTCCTCCAAAAGGGCTGAGTTGGCAGGAACATTGAGGAGGTTGTTTCATATACAGATACATAGATAGAAAGTATTTATATTATATTTTCTTCTTAGCTTGCAGAAAGCTACTGGTAGACACTCAGCTAACAAATCACAAATAGTTCTAATGCTAGATGAAACTCAGCCAGATAAAAGCCAGAATCCTTTTTATTAGGGTGATGTTTATGGATAATAGCATATGTATATATTTAGAAAATTCCAAAAATTAATATGCTTTTATGGTAAAACTAACACACAAAGCACCAACTCTGCATATTAAATATCTTTACTGTCTAGTCGGTGATTTCAGCATGTTCTCCACCACGGTTTGTGAAGGTGATTTTTTTCTGGTGCTAAGGATAACTGGGAAGAACTGGGAAGGATCTGAGGTTGGTCCAGCCTGCAAGCTATCCACTTGTCTGACACAGCATCATGTGAATGCTGGCTGAAGACAAAGGACTCTTGGATAGAAGACAAAGCCCTCTGTGCCCAGCACAGGCAGGGAAAAGCCTGTGCTGCTGTTAGTCCCTGACATGGGGGGGGCACTGTGAGAGGTGGCTGGGCCCACAGCTAAGGACCCTGAGCTTAGGAGAACTCTCATCTTTACAGGGCACTGTGAGCAAGCTTTCCTTTCATTGTCTTTATTATACTGGATAATTAGCAGATCTGCCTTTTGCTCTGGAGGGAGACATTAGCTCCAACTTCCAAGGTCATTAGCTTTTCCTTGAAAAGATGGTTCAAGACAAAGGGTTGTTAATGCCTCCCCCTGATGATGAGCAGAGAGTAAAAGGCCAGCAGCTGTCTCCTAGCTGTGAAAATGGCTTTTCTTCCAGGCTAATCTGCAGAGTGATCTAATTGTTCCCCCTTCCCTATAATCAGTGGGGTAAGGCTTTCCAACCTGTACTCAGAAACGAACAAATAAACAAAAATAACCATACACAAAATATCAATGATTTTAGAAGAGCCTTTTTGAAGCATTCCACCTTGGGTTGTTTCTGAGAGCTCCCTGGCAGCAGGGGCGTCTCACAGACAGCTGCAAGGTTCTCAGGGAGCAACTGTCAGCAAATTCTGTCCACTTCTCATAAATGCCAGCTCACAAGTAAACGGGCTATGAAAAAGAAAGTCCTAATAAACTAAATGAATTATCCCAAATGGCTCTTCCCCTTGGGATCACGTACTTGCTTCTGAGTGTGTCTTTTTTATTAGCTGAGGAGCTAAAGTTTCTGACAATAACTGGTTAGTTCTGTCTGGTTTTCAAATGATAGCCTAAACTATTAAAAAAAAAGTAAGCTTGAGAAAAATACTTTAAAAACGGTGCTTGGCAGTGTATTGTGACAGTGTTAAGTATGAACCATTAAATAAAACAATCCCCAATCCCACAGAGCTGAACTCTCTCAGGCCTTAGATACACACTCCCACACTGAACACTTCCTTGCTGGAGGCTGTGACCCTCTTCTTTCATTCTCAAGGACTTCTGGTGTTCACTTGACTTCTTATTCCAGATGGCTGATGCCTGATACTCTAACCACATCACACTCATGAGGGGGGCCAGTGTGGGCCTCTGTGGCTCAAATGTCTGCTGGGTCCTTGGAGGTCATCTCCTCTGCTCACCCCACGGTTACCTTTTCACTTCTCAGGAGCACTGTCCCAGCGAAGGGAAACAGCAGCCACTGGAATGTAAAGGAAGCCCACTAACCAGCAAGTCCAGAGCAGGTGAGTGCTCAGAATGTAGCTGCCACAGTGCACAAGCTCTGCAGCTAACCACTCAACCAGAATATGATTTTCTGGGTTTCAAGCTACTATAAAAATAACAAATGGCCTGGGGAGGCAGAGGCAGGCAGACCTTTGTGAGTTCAAGGCCAGCCTGGTCTACAGAGCGAGTTCTAGGACAGCTTGGGCTACAGGGAGACCCTGTCTCAAAAGACCAAAAACAAAAATAATAATAATAATAAAATAACAAATGGCTTTCAGCCCTGTGCTTACGCCCTCAGTGTATTCAAATCTGAAACACTACAAGCAGGACCTGACTTCTTATTTGGACATGAAGCTTTTTATCAAACATCCTGAAGTTAAATTGTCTGTACATCTCATTTTTTATTTTATTTTATTTTATGTGTATGAGTATATTGCCTGCACATATACAAGTGCACCTGTTTCATGCAATACCCACAGAGGTCAGAAGAGGGTGTTGGCTCTCCTGGAACTTGAGTTGTCAGCTGCCACTGTGGGTGCTGGGATTCAAACCAGGATCTTCTGCAAGAGCAGCTGGTGCTCTTAACCACTGAGCCATCTCTCCAGCCCCTATAAATATTAATCAACAGTGGTGTTTTTTAAATAAAATGCTGTCTATCTGTAAGAGTTATAAGCCATTTCATTCTATGATTTGATGGGTTTCATGGTTTTATAAAAAATAACAAATTAAGCCAGGCGTGGTGGTGATGTCTTTAATCCTAGCACTCGGGAGGCAGAGGCAGGCAGATCTGTGAGTTCAAGGCCAGCCTGGTCTACAGAGTGAGTTCCAGGACAGCCAGAGCTAACAGGGAGACCCTGTCTCGAAAAGACCAAAACAAATTACACTCCATGCCTCCTAAATATCTCTGTCAATCTCCCCAAAGGAAAACCATCTTTCTCTCAGTAAAACAGTGGGACAGGGAAGACTGCCATGGTAGTATGGTTTGGACCTAACCTGTATCTGGGAGGCCAATTGAATAGAATCCTGGTAGGGAAACAGGGCTCACCATGGACAACTCAGGTTAGGGGATTCAGTACTGGGAGCTGGTTCTGAAGACAGGGGGAAGGAAGTCACCCTCAGCCCATTAGGGGCAGCTACCACCTGGGACTAGAGGACAGTAAAGGAGGTGATTGAGCTGTCATAGCTCTGTACTAGGCTGTTAGGATGGCCACGGGGGAGTCCTGATCCCTGCCGGTGATAGCCCCGGAGAGGAAACATGTCCCTGCTGGTGATAGCCCTGGAGAGGAAACATGACCCCAAACCTTCTGCCCTCTCTCTGCATCTTGGCACTGTTGCCAATAAATCACAGGACACTGAGAGTTGACATCTGCCAGAATCAGACCAACATACAGAGCAGACAGAAGAAAGCAGTAGGACCATGGGACCACTCAGGACCTGGTCTGGGAGATGAAAGATGTCAGTTTTGACTTGTCAGTGGTGGCACGCCTATCAGCCTCCATTTGAGAACAAAAGATACATTTAGATGTTTTCTTTTACAGTGTGCTAATGACACATAAGCATTTGCACTACTGTGTATTGAGTGAATTTGACTATTCTTATGAAAAGATTAACCAAGGAGACAAGGCCATTGTCACCACTTGTGTATACATAAGCACCTTATGTATACATTAAAGATGCTCTTATGGTTACCAGGTTCAGACAGGCACCTGACTCTCAATTTAAAATTTTCTCAGAAGATGGATGTTCTGTCCTTGCAGCAGCAGCAGCAGCAGCAGCAGGTTCTTCTCCTTAGATGCTGGTATTCTAGGCAAGAACTCTACCACTGAGCTCCACCCATAACCAAGAATTAAATCTAATGAGCCATAATGTAGTTTTTTGCTATCAGTGGTAATAATAAAGCTGGCCTGCTATCTAAGGTGAAGCATGTCAAATACAGCTAACTCTGACACTCTCCCTCTAGCTCAATGAAGCTCTGACAATCATCGTGCCCAGCTCGTTCATCCTGTGGCCCCATCACTGTCCCTTTGGCCAGAAATGGTGAGTTTCCTTGGTGGCATGTCAGCTGAATAATGGTGTATACAGCGGCTTTGAAATAACTGTCCACGTTGTTAGATTCTATAACACCTAAGACTTTGTTGATTTAGCAAAACTAGTTTTAAAATTAGTTTACAACTAGTTTAACAAATCAAATCTAAAAAGTTAATGAGTCCCTTATCATGTTCAATAGTAAGTTTGTTTTCCCTTAATAAGATGTGAGCAAAGCCTCTAGACGATGTGCAATTTATCCAGAGAAAGAAAATCAATCTCCTACAAAAAGTGGAACTGGATCAGACCTATAGGTCTGTCAGTTGCCGCCTGTCCATCTGCACCACTGCCGATGCCTCTGGGACCTCTGTGGTCAACGAAAACTAGATGCATTGGATGCCCAGGTATACACTGATCTCTCTCTCTCTCTCTCTCTCTCTCTCTCTCTCTCTCTCTCTCTCTCTCTCTCTCTTTCTCTCTTTCTCTCTCCCTCCTCTCCCCCTCAATGCATGCACACCATCTTCAAGTCAAGCTATTCAAAATGGAGAGGGAAAGTCTTAGACAGATTTAAGCCACATTCACAGATCTCGGTGATCTTATTCTGTTCATTCTGGTGTCAGGCTGAACAGCATTGACCCCTTCATATCAATAATGGTATTGTTGTTTCAGCCCTGTTTTATTAGCAGGCAAAGTTAACAGCATCAGCCAGGTGTGTTCCCAAGGCAGAAGTATAAGGGATAAAAATACAATGGAAATTTTGCAACCGAAACAACTGAATTCTCAATGCCCCTGCCCTCAAAATTTACCGCTAAAATTTAATTTATGGTAAAACCTGAAATGAACTGGTATGAAATTATTTTAACTCTGTATTTATTCCACTTAGTGTGAATATCCATACCTTTTCCCACAAAATTACTGACTTTTAAAAGAAAATTATAGAGTGTAGATACCCCTGGGGATATTATAAGGTTAAAATATATGAATTACATAATCTGTCTAAAATATGAAAACATTTCTAAGTTCAAAGCACTTCACCTCCAGAGTAATAAATAAATGATGAGGAATCTAATGTATAATTGTCTAAACTTTTCACTAATGCAGTAGGATGACCTTTAAAGTACTAGATACAGGCATTAATTCTAAACTGAAAGGCTTAGTATGCTTTAAATCTCTGTGACTAAATCCATGTGTACTCACTGCAGTTACCATGCAGGAGAAACATAAACAGTTACAAATGTCCTAACAGTACACGTCTTCAGGAAGTCCAGCTTCAGAACCAAAGCTAGAACACATCACAACCCTTATCTTCCCCTTCTGCACCTGAACTGTGTGATCTCTGCAGCATCCCTGGACCAGTTTATTCCAGACATAATGTCACTTTGCTTTGTTACTTATTTCTCTAAGAAAAAAGGCAGGGAGTTTAAAGAAGTTTATAATGAAGGATAAAGTGAACAGTTGTTACGGTGGTTACTGATCCTTATGACACATATTAGTATATGCATGCATTAATTTATTTGGTGGCTTTATTCAGACAAAGAAATTAGTTCATTCTTGGTTCAGGGGAATTCCTCAAACATGTTTAGATGGCCTTCTCTGGCCAGTGGTGGCCTAATCAATCGGAATAAATAACCTTTGTCATGGAATCACATGGAGAAATCTGTCTCACAATTAAGGCAACAAGGAGGAGGAGGAGGAGGAGGAGGAAGAGGAGGAAGAGGAGGGGGAGAGAGAGAGAGAGAGAGAGAGAGAGAGAGAGAGAGAGAGAGAGAGAGAGAGAGAAATTATAGTGTTTTCTCTTTGCTTAGCCCTGAACGAGGGGTCTAGGGATACAAAGTAAACAAAGTTCCTGAAAGACAAGAAGAACAGAGACAAGAGTTAGCCAGCATGCGTCCTAAATAGAAGCATAATAAAGGAACAGGTGGACGGGAGCCTGCTTGAGTTTGGGAGGCACTTGGGTGCTGAATTTCCTCCCCCAAGTCCCATGTTAAGACCTGGTCCCTGGGGATATGACTTGGCGTATTTTGGAGGTAGAGTCTAGTGGGAGGTCTTTAGGTCATGGGACCACACTGTGCTGGAGAGCGTTAGTGTCAACGTGACACACCGGGGTTGAGGGAGCCTCAGCTGGGGAACTGCCTCCATTGGACTGGCCTGTGGCCATGTCTGTGGGGTATTAGTGTTGAGTGATGTGGGAGAGCCCAACCCACTGTGGCCAGTGCCACCCCTGGGCAGGTGGTTCTATATTATATAATAAGACAGGCTAAGCATGGGCCAGGAGAGCAAGCCAGTAAGCAGTGTTCCTCCATGGCCTGTGCTTCAGCTCCTGTCTCCAGGTTCCTGCCCTGAGTTCCTACCTTGGGCTCCCTTGGTGATGAACTGTGACCTGGGAGATGTAAGCCAAGAGAAATGTTTCCTCCCAAGCTGGTACTGGTTAGTGTTTTGTCTCACCAATTGAAGGCAAACTAGAACGCATACCCTGTGAGGGGACTGGTGGGCCCCAGCCTCTTCCTCTTCCTCTGTTTCCTGGCCATGAGAAGAGTGTTTGCTCCACCAGGTACTTCTTGCTATTGTTCCACAGCCATTGTTTGAGCAGTCATGGCCTGGATCCTCAAACCCTGAGCTACAAGAACCTTTACCTATCTTGGAATTTTGTCAATTGATACAAAGTAACACACCAGGAAGTGCTTGTCATTCTAAGAGAATCTGGATCTTGATTACCCACAATGCAGCAGTCGTTCTTCCTCCTCAAGAGCTGATGCCATTTATTGATCGGTCTCTTGGTGTAGAACCAAGTTTCCTGGATTTCCATCCCTGTTGTGAGAATATTGGGGATTGCCACTTGTATGGTCTGAACGAGATAGTCGGTACTCAGGAGCTGTCCTAGGCTCAGCAAATACACGGACCACCACTCCTTTCTAGCTATAGCCCAACTGGACTACTACAACCCTGGCTGTTCACTGTCTCCTGGAGAAGCGAAAGGTCTCATGTGATCTCCTAAGAGGTCAGCTTGCAAGTTCACGGAAGTATCCACGATCTTTGCTACCTTCGTGCTTGGCAAAGCTTGTAAGAACTGAGGAAATGGGGTATACTTTTGGAAAATTTACTCTGATTCACCCTCCCTGGGTGTTGAGCTGTTTTGAGCAATTTCAAGGCAGTCTCCAGAAGCTGGCAGTTATTTCCTATTTATTTCTAAATGTGTAAAACCCCATTATTCTAATCAACAGTGGCAGACAATGCTAAGGAGCTGTTTAATCATGTTTCTTTCTCAGTAACCATCTAGACTAAGCTTGGTGGCCCTGGGAAAGGCCTCAGCAGCTTTCCTGCCCTCCCGCTACAGCGCGGCCTCCCGCTACAGCATGCCTGCCTACCCTTCCCAGGCAGCCATGAGCCCCTAGCTCTTAAATGTAATTTGCCTTCAACAGAGTCTGTCATCTTCCTCCACTTCCTCTATCCGTTTTGTCTTTACAACCCCTGTATATGCATCAGGCCTGTCTCAACCTTTCAGTGTCCCCAGGAGGGAAGCCTGCTTGGGGTGTGCAGGACTGGGTGAGAGGTATTTGCACTTGACGAGAGGTGGCCTCCCAGGAGCCCTTGCTCTGGGGTCCTGACGTCTGTGGGACATGAGGGCATATCTTCCCTATGGCTATAGGGGGTCTGTGCCCCAAAAGATGGGCAGAGTGAACTTGTCCGGCTGTGTAGACAGGGAGAACAGAAGATGCTGAGGGCTGTCTTGGCTGTGAGGCAGGAAGCCAATGGGAGACATTGTGTTCTGGGGAGTCAGAGGCTCCCTCTGGTTCTTCCACAGCCTGCACCTCCTCTTGTCTTCTGTTGTGCTGTTGAATGCATGGTGCTACTTATTTGGAAATCAGCCTCAGCTCCATGACAACTGGAAGTAGAGAGATGCTGTCATCTCCCCGTCACTGCGAGAGGCCAAGGAGTGCGGCCGTAGGCCCTTCAAGGTATCCAATGTGGGTACAGAAAGTGCAAAGAAAACAAACCTTTTGGTAGCAATAGTGCACCAAAAATGATAGTATAACTTGTTTGGGGCTATAAGCAAAGAGAAATATTGAGCAATAAAAAAACCCCTAGCTTTAAAGCATTTTAAATGTCTTCAGACTTGCCACCTAAACTTTTTTCCTGCAAAAGTCCTTGTTTCTTTGGCAAGTAGAATTTAAAGCTCTTTTTATTCCTGTTTTCTTTATTGCAGGGAGTACACACAACCATAAACACTCCACTCAAGATGAAACCGGGCTCAGCCAAGTGCTTTATATACTGTCTTCTCACATTCTCTTTATCTACTTTATTTCTTCATTAGAAAAGAAAGCATAATTTATAAATTTACCTGTGAACTATACTCATTCAGGAAAGCTATGATCAATAAAACTGGGAAATAAACAATACAATGAATGGATTAATTTTTTTAAATTTTTATTTATTTATCTATTTATTTATCTATCTATTTATTTATTTATTTATTTATATATTTATTTATTTGTATGAGTGTACTGTCTGCATGTAGGTCTGTGCACCCATGTCGTGCAATGCCACAGAGGTCAGAGAGGGTGTCGGATTCCCCTGGAACTGGAGTTCTCCTGGAATTGGAGTTACAGATGGTTCTCAGCTGCCATGTGGGTGCTGGGGATCGAACCCAGGTCCTCTGCAAGAGCAGTTGGCGCTCTTAACCACTAGGCCATCTCTCCAGACCCTGAATGGCTTTTTTCATATGCCAGTATAACCAACCACAAGTGGAAAAATTAAAAACTCAACCAGCCATTGGATTTATTTGTTTGTTTCCTTAAAAGCTAAAGTAGGTGGGCATGGTGGTGCACCTGTAATCCTAGCACTTGGGAGGCGGAGGCAAAGGATTTCTGTGAGTTCAAGGCCAGCCTGGTCTATGTAGCGAGTTCCAGAACAGCCAGAGCTATAGGGAGACCCCGTCTCAAAAATATCCCCCCCCCAAAAAAGAAAAAGCTAAAGTAAAGGTTTCATATGCTGTCATAATCTGTCATTGTGTAGGGTTTTATATACATCTATAAATATACAATTAAACATCTATATATTTATAAACATATAGATGTTTATCTATATATTTATATATATATATATAAAGATGTTTATATGTATATATAGATGTTTATATATTTGTAGATGATATATTTATTTTTCATTGACTGGTTTATTTCAGAGTCTCACTGATTAAACCCACTTGTTTTTAAATAAAAAGTGCATGAAGTATCAAAGCTTTTTGGTCATGGAGGTGGCCACTAAATTGATTTAATTTAATTCTCCTAAAAGTTTGAGAGAAACACATGCTGTGCTGGAAAGACAGAAACGAAGGACAGTGTCAGCCCAGCCACCACAGGGTCCAGTGGAGCAAAGGCACACACACCAAGAGAACAAAGGAATGAGTCAGGAGTGGGCTGGAGGCAGCCCTGCTCTCCTGGCTAGGCTTACTCTATCTGGTGTGTAGGCTATGTGCAGGACAGTATCCCCTAGACAGACCATCTCTACCTATCCTGCTGGGAGAGGTGGGGGTCACTGCTGATGTCTGGGGTCCCTGAGGTCAGCCCTTCCTGTGAGGACTGTTTTCATTTTCATCGGAAGGAAATACTTCAGGAAACATAACTAGGTTAAAATATCAATCAGATTGAGATTCAATTTGAGAATATAATTTAAGAATTAAAAAACCAAATTAAAACTAGAACCACCATAAACAAATAAAAAAAGACTGAAGGTGAAAGAAAACCTATTACCCAGAGGCTCCCCCCAAAAATCTGAGTGGCCCCTGGGGATCAGATCCTCAACTGACCTTGAGAAAACAAAGCTTGATTAATCTAGGCTAACTGTATGGACTTAAACACCCAAAAGATAAGTAATCATATATTCTTTAAAGTCCAAGAGATTGTGCTTCCAAACATAACACTTAAAGTCATATGAGATCTACTGTTGTCAAATAATAAAATTTCCTTTCTCTATTTAGCAACTACCTAAGAGGAAACTCAGACTGTGGCTATCAAAATGCCTGGAAAGCAGATCCCTAGACACCACGGCCAAATGAACAAAAGGAGAACCCCAATAATGGATGCTTCGGAACCCATGGTTGAAAAATTCTAATGAACTTTTATTTATTTTTATTTTTTATTGTTATTAAACTTTTTCCATAAGTCATACTTCATTTCTCAATCAAATCTAGAGTCGCTACCCTTTCCATGCCCCCCACCCCACCGGAGTCCTTGCACTCTGCCATACATATCCTGCATCTTTTTCTGAGTCTTTCCAGAGATTTTTTTTCAGTTCTTTTGTTGTTGTTCTCTCCAACTTGTATTGCCACAGTATATACATATATGTATATATGTATATATATATATATATATATATACATACATAGTTATATATACATACATATACATATATATACATACATAGTTATATATACATAATATATACATACATACACATATCACTTGAATTGGAGGATTTTTTTTTTTTCCTAAAAGATGTCAGGTTTTCCTTAAGGAAGTGCTCGAATGTTCCTCCTTAGCAACTCCAAACAACCATCAATCCTGCACTTTTGCTCCACATTGGGGTTTTTCTCACCCATGTTCCCCCAATGAAGTCCAGTAAGCACGTTCCTGTCTTGATTCCTCTGCACTGGCCTCCATGATACAGCCCAGAGAGTCCAACAATGGCAGTCTATATTCTGACGAGGCTGACATCCCCTTAGCTGTTTAGTCCACAGGCTGGGTATCTTAGTAGTTCCCATCTGGCAATGAAGGTTTGGAGGATTCTTGGAGAGACATTGTAGGAAGCTTCTCTTTGTATGCTGAGCAGGGACCACGTGGCCCTGCTAAGAGGGATGGGAACACAGCACCTGCCCGCAGTTGCGCTGTGGGGAGCTGGCCCCTCGGTGCAGAGACCAGCTGGCTATTTCCCGTAGCCAACCTAAGTGGTAACTGCAACTTAGGCTCTTAGCCTGGACCCATGAGACATGCGTTCCACTCTTGGCCGTGACTTCCCACCTGCCCAGAGCAGGGACAGGAATTTCACTCACAACATCAGCTACCCAAGTTGGTGGTCCACAAAGGGAACCTTTTTCCAGCCCACTGGCCACCCGAACTTAACTCAGGCCTACCTTAGCCTGTGTGCGCGCAATAATTAATAAAAATATCGGCTGGGAACTCCGTGATGATGTTAACTGGAATTCGATTTACTTAGTTGCCACAGCTTGCTTTTATAAATCAATGACGTCAGTTCCCAGGACCAATCACGAGCCCCCAACTCCGTGCCACTGCACACCTTGCTCCACCCAGCATCGCACACTAAGGCCATGCTGGTTGTTCCTCCTTGGGGCCGAGCCAGACTCTTGGCCATACGGTGCTAGTTGGAAATACAGCCCACAATTCAAGCTGGATTTCCCACAGACATGAGTCCTCAGTCCATACTGGAAGGTTAAAAAGCTGTGTCTCATGTTTTTGAGGTGTGCCCAAAGCAGTGGCAGCCACAGAGTAGATGCATTTGCCAGTAAGAATTGAAGACAGGCCAAACAACAGTACTTTCTCTCTCTTTTTTTTTTTTTTTTTTTTCTTTTTCTTTTTGTCTTTTTACTAAGATTTCAAGTTCTATGTCTGCAGTACAGTTTCTCTAGTCTTACTCATTATTTGTATCCGGTTGTACTTTCCTTTTGGATGCTTAAGGCCACAGAGTTAGCGCAGATTAAACAAGGTTTTTGTTTTCTCAAGGTCAGTTGAGGATCTAATGGGCTTAAGTTGGACATTTACTTCACCCTGTTCATCTCCTGGTTCCCTGCCTAGAAAATGTACCTAACTGCTCTCTCCTTCACTTCTTCACAGGCACCAGTCAGGACTTTGTTCTCTCTCTATAGCTATACTTTTGGGGATCTTTTAGATAGACCCACTGAGTGCTCGCTTCGGCAGCACATATACTAGATAGACCCACTGAGCAGGGGGTACCCCAGGTGCCACAGCCTATGCTCCTTTTCAGCAGGGAAGAAGTCAGAGCAGTCAGCGCCCTGATTCCCTCTTGGAAACTGAGGTGACCTCCTCAGAGGGTAATGTGATAAACATAGGAACTAAAGATTGGCTAGGCAGTTTAGGGTCAAGACCCCCTCCCCCCAAAGAGCCAGTTTCTTTCTCAGCTGAGAGCTGAAGACTTCCTGGATCCACCAGTAAACGTATCCTTCTGGTTGCTCTGACTTGTGGCCGTGCATCCTTAACTCACTTGTCAGATTTATTAACCAGTGGGTAAATTCTTTCAGACTCCATCTTGGAAACACCAAGTGTGGTCAACTCTTATGTACTTCCTTCAGGGATTTGAAGACCTCACAATGAGGGGGAAATGAGATAGAGGATTATTGAGATAGAGGATTATAAATACTCAAGGATGATGTTCTCAGATACCATTAAGCCATTTTCCTTGAGTTTTTCTAGGAATGACTGGTTTGCTTGCTTCGAGGGCTTTCACTTGATTGGTAACTTTAACTGTGGTGTTAAACTCTGATTGGCTGGTGTACTTGACTGGTAACTTTAACTGTGATGCTCTAAACTCTGGTTGGCCCTGTAACCCGCACCTTGTGGTGACATGTCTCCAGAGTTGAGTGTCGGCTTGGCGTCATTATCGTTATTAAATTAAACCCTCCTTTAAAACTCCAAAAAAAAAAAAAAAAGAAAGAAAACCTATTACTAAAGTGGAAATGGTGAGGGCAGAGCTCAGCGCCATGAATGAACGTGGAGGGGGAGCACTGGTGTGAAATCATGCAGAGGGAAGGATCAAGATGGGCCAGAAGCATCTTCTTGCTCCATACATTGGCATTTCTGCGCTATCCCCAAATAAGCTATGGATGGAGCCAGATGATGCAAGTCCCTACTTCTTCTGAGGAGACTTGTACATATTTACAAGTTTTAACAAGTATATAATGACATGTACCCAGCATTAAAATAGCATACAGAATGACTGCTCTGTCCTAACAGCCCTCCACCAGGCCCCACCTAGCAGCTCTGGGCAGGTCGAACTCTCTTATAGTTCTGTCTTTTCTGGAATGTTTTGTGGTTGACAACAGATAGTATGCAGTCTTTTCAGACTGGCTTTTCTTTTTTCTTGGTGACAGGCATTTAATATTCCTCCATCCGTGTGCATGGACAGACAGCTCATCTATTATCGGCACTAATCTCTTTCCATTCTCTCAGTTTTCCATGGCGTATGTATACATGAATTTCTCACAAGTTTCTGAAATTATGAAAAAGTTACCACAAAAAAGAAAAAGTTACCACAAACATTCACATGTAGGTTCACATGAAGAGACATATAATTAAGAGGTTGATAAGGCAAAATATTTGCCAATTTCCTGAGAAGTAATGATATAGAAATCTGCAATAAATTATTGACAAGTTAAATCTATCACTGTATTAAAAACATGAACACTTGACCTTATTTATTTAAGAATATTTACTGAATATCATTCTGGTGGCTGATGACACTGTAGGTGCTAAAAGGAAACCATGATTGCCACAGTCCTTGAATACATTCTGAGATGGAAAGGAAATAGATAAGAAAATGGACCCAAGACAATGAACTGTTTCCTGGTAGGCATTAATTCACTTAGAAGACAGGGGCCCTCAGCCTCCAGAGATTCATCAGTTTAATTCAGGTTGTCAGGGTAGATGTGCTTATGCTAGTCAGAAACCAAACTCACTCCATCAAAGCTAGAATTCATTCCTAATAAGACCTCGTGAAAAAAATTAATAATCAGCTGCATTAAACACAGTAAACAAAAGCCATCAGGAATCTGAAAAGTCTCTTCTCATAAAGTTAGAATAATCAGGGTGCCCACTAGAAATGGCCTCATCCATTGTTGAATAAGAAAGCGACACATATCGTCAGGGTTAAAATAGGACAGATTTATCTTCATTTCCAGATGACACTACAGCATACCTAAAAGAAACCCAAGGATTCAATAAAAAGTTATGAAAATTAATGAAAAATTTTAAATAGCTGTATGAAAACTGTATAGTAAAAATTGATTTTTTTTAACAAAGTCCAGTTAGAAATGGAATATAAAAAAATCTCATTTCTAACATAAAGAATAGCCATAAATGTTAATATATTGATTCAATAAGGAAAGGCAAAGAAAGGGCCTGTTCTGAGTATTTAGAATGAAGTTGAGCAAATGAAGAAGCAAAGTGTTCCAAGGTGAGGTGTGAGCATCACTTTGACACTGAGTCCTCAGAGCTGTACAGAATTTTGATGCAAATCAGAGCAGCAGCAGTGTGCCCCTCAGACAGTGTTTCAGCAGTCACTGCAGCTGGGAGACAGAAAACATTAAACACAAAGGTTTAAAAAGGTAAATTATGGGCTGGAGAGATGGCTCAGCAGTTAAGAGCACCGACTGCTCTTGCAGAGGACCTGGGTTCAATTCTCAGCACCCACATGGTGGCTGAGAATCATCTTTAACTCCAGTTCCAGGGGAATCCGACGCCCTCTGCAGCCTTGCACAACACAGGTGCACCGCAGACAGTACACTCAAACACATAAAAAATGATGGCCTAGCGGTTAAGAGCGCCAACGCTCTTGCAGAGGACCCGGGTTCGATCCCCAGCACCCACATGGCGGCTGAGAACCGTCTGTAACTCCAATTCCAGGAGAACTCCAGTTCCAGGGGAATCCAAGACCCTCTTCTGACTTCCGAGGCATTGCACGACACGGGTGCACAAACCTACATGCAGACAGTACATTCATACACATAAAATAAATAAATAAATAAATAATTTTTAAAAATGATAAATAAAATTTAAAAAGTAAATTATATGAAAAATGAATGTTTAAGAATTTTGAAGACTTTTCTTATTTTTTTTAAATAAGGACGTCTAAGAAGACAACACCAGGCTATGCACTGCAACTCATGGTAACTTGTAAACATTAGAACAAGGCAAAGAAAAAGTATCTGCAAAGAAATAAGTAAATGGGGCCTATTAGAACAGAACAGAGTATAGCAATGCCTTGAGTATGTAGGGCAAGGGTGGTCATTGACAAGCAGTGTATGAGCAGGTGAGAGCCAGCAGCTGTGGGAATAGTCAGTCACTTATTATTGCACAAACTCATTCCAGATGGCTTCACTATCTAAATAGTCAAACCACTATTGCAAGGTTTAAGGAGAAAGGCTAGATGGTAGATATAGGTAGAGGTTCATACAAACTTGTGACAGGAGTAGTAGAAGAGCCATGGAAAGATATAAACTGAACAAATCTCTCAACAAAAAGGAAAATGTTTCATACTTTAAAAAATTCTGTAACGCATTTGATGGTGGTTAATACTTACAACTGGTCAGAGTGGGAAGACTAAGTGTCTGTGGAGTGCTCAGCCATAAATGAGTCATCTTTACCACATTCCCTCCCCTCAGGGCTCAGGCAACATTGTGAAAGAGGCGTTGGAAAGACTGTACAGGCCAGAGGTGGGACTAGGGTGAAACAGTGTCTTCTGGATGCGACAGGACAGTTGTGCTCATAAAACAAGACCTGCCCAAGATCAAGTGAGCGAACACTCTAGCTTGGATGAGGAACGAGCACGCCAGCTTCCATCCCTAGCTGAGGAGCTACTGACAGCTGATGACTGTTCCGGGGGGGAAAATCAGTTTTCTACAGTAGCATGACCCCTGGTAGGTGGACCGTGCTCTGTACCCATGTTTACATGGTTACATGGGTGTCACTAATTGGACTCAGTGACTTATTACAGAAAGAGACGGTATGAAGTTGAGAGAGGAATGGGGGTTATCCAGAAGGAGCAGGAGGGGGAAGTGAATATGATTGAAATACATTGTGTATATGTAGGAAACTCACAAAAATAAATAAAAATATTTCTGCAATGACAAAAATGTTTTCAGACTATATAATTGATATACTCACTTGCCACAATTTTATTGCCAATTAATTTAAGAAATGGAGAACCATTCAAATCAGTACCAAGGAATATGAGATGGTAAGCCCAAGAAGAGATGTAGAAGGCAAATCACCCAGCTGTTAGAGATGCTAATTCCAAGCAAAGTTGAAACACGATTTTTATACACAATGCCATCACAAAGAAGCCCAGCCTCACAAGTGTGTGTTAACAAAAACATTTCATGAGAAATGAAGAGGTGAAGTACTGCACCTTCATGAGAGGTGAAGTACTGCCAGCTCTCTGGAAAGTAATCTCATAGTACAGATAAAAAATTAAATGTAAATGTTGTTTTATCATCATTCATGTTAAAAACAACAGTACCCGATGTGTAGTAAGTTATATACAGAAATTTTATTTCAGCATAATTTGTTTTTTAATATTTTATTATTTTTATTTTAGTGTATGAGTGTATCACCTACATGTATGTAAGTACATCTGTGTTGTGCAATGCCCAAGGAGGTCAGAAGAAGGTATAAGATCCCCTGGAACTGGAGTTTGGGACAGTTGTTAGATGACACGTGGGTGCTGGGAACTGAACTCAGGTCCCCAGCAAGAGCATTCAGTGCTCCTAACTGCTGAGCAATCCCTCCAGCCCCTACTTCAGCAGCAAGACAGGATTTTTCTCAGTAGCTGTATAATGGACTATTGGGCTTCTGTTATGATGAACAAGTCCCCTCCCTGCATGCTGATCTGGAAAAATTTACAGCAGGTACTATTATGTGAAAAAATGTTATGGTGGAATAGGAAATAGTCTGTTTAAAAATTAAAAACACTTGTAGTTATAGATTTTTCTAATGAGTACAGAACATTTTCTGAATTAATACTCAGAAAAAATTCAGATTCACCATTTTTGGAGAATGAAACTGGACCGAAACACTAACCATCGATTTTCTTTACATATTTTTTTGTGTTTGAATCTCTACAAAAGGCATGTGCCTCTTTTGAAAATTTCAAAAGAAATGCAGTTGACATTAAAGCTTGCTGCAAAACAAAAGCCAACATGGAGAACCCAGTCTGATGAGCCCTGAGCCAGGTGAACCCAGCTGAATAGTAAAATGAACTTTGATGAGCTCAGGGAAGTGAGCCCTGAACCTAGGCATTTACTCTGCCTGTGAAGGGGAAGATGGAAAGAGGGATGTGCCTATGGCATCAGAGACTTTGTGCACAGCGCATCCTACCCTGCTGAGGAAGGAGAGAAGTTGATTAAGAAAATGGTGGTGGCCCATGTCAATTAGTTAGAGGCCAGATCAGGAAGGATGCTCTTCTAGAGATTTCCTCCCAGGAGATACCCTGGCACATGGTGTCCAGGCCCTGCCTCTACCTGATTACCAGGCAGAACAAAGCGCAGATGCTCCAATCTTAATTTTGGGAAGACTAGAGAGTTTATTCAGGCTTGCCTACAAAGTGATGAGGGAAGTGCACACTTGCATAGTGCCACGGGTGCCTAAAACCACATTCATACTGGATACCCTCACCCCAGACCCACTGCCAACCCAATGGCGCAGGCAGCTTCCCTGAAGTTCTCAGAGGGCGTTCTCAGCAAGCATTGTGAGACTCTCACTGTGGGCTCATTGTTGCCCTTAGCCCCTACCTCTAAGTAAACTGGACTCCACTTTGTAGTTCAAAGATTGTCTGATGATAAGTCCACTTCAAAAGAAGGTGTATTTTATCCCACAGCCACCCAGCCCGGCCTCTTAGGGGAGGTGAGCTTCATCCTGGAGAGAGTAAGCACCAGACTAGTTTTGTTTTTGTTGTAATTGCTATTGTGTGTTTTGTCATTCAGACCCCAGGGACTGAACCTCAGACCTCACACATGCTTGTGAAACTTTCTAGAACTGAGTGGTAGATACCTAGCTGTGAATGTTTTCAAAAGCAATGCCTAGGATGCCTCCTCAGAGAAGAACACGAAAATCCAGCACTGGTCTCCTGTGCTGTGTAGCAGTTTGTGTGGCCTTGCTGCCTTGCTGGGGTACTACACCCAACACCGGCTCCATTCTGGGGAAGTTCCCCTCCTTGTTCTTCAACAGTGTGTTATGTGCCTTATGGTAGATGCTGTTTTATTTATTTATTTTGAACTGATTTGCCAATTTGTGGCTGATTGATCGAAAAGAATAACTTTTAACTTTTAATGCTCCTTAAAGTTTTTTGGATCTGTTGTGGTTTGACTATGAAAAGTCCCCAGAAGGCTCCTGTGTTAAAAGGCTTCCTTGCTACCTGGTGGGCTTTTGCACAGTGAATGGACCATGAGGGCTCTGACCTCATGTATGGATTATCCACTAATGGGATTCAAAATGTGATGTCCTTATGGGAAAGTGGTGGGAAGTAGAAGGTGAGGCCTAGCGGGAGGAAGGTCACAGGGCCATGCCTTGCAAGGGCAAGCACTGACTTCTGTCCTTTCTTTCTCTCTGGTTCGTGGATGCTTTGTACTTCTAGGTGTTCTCCACCATGATGTTCATCAGAGTCTTGAGTCTGAGCCATCATGGACTGAGGCTTCCGAAACCAGGAGCCAAAATGAACTTTCTAGCCTTAATCTGTTGGTTTTTGTTTCTCAAGCATTCGGTCAAGGTAATAAAACCTGACTAACATCCCATTTTTCTTTAATCCAATTTATAGCTCCACTTAATAAAATTTATGTGTACTTGGTGTAAGTAATGCTCAAGCAATTATATGAGGATATTGTATTCTTAGAGAACAAATCTTTCAATTTTTTATGAACCTAGACAGCTGCTTTAATATATATTATTACTCTAGTGCTCATGCTTTCCTAGTTAACAATATGGTTCAGCATTAGATAGCATGTTTGAAGGGGAAATTAGAAGTATGAAAAACAACCCCCCCCAAATGTCTTTTGCACAGGATCTCATATATCAAACATGAGCCTGGAGGAGCTGTTTATGGTGAAGTTATAAAATTGGCTGAGGGGAAGGAAAGGTGGTTTATAATGAACATAGCGAAAGAGCACCTAAATCATCAAGCTTCGAGAGGAACTCACTGTGAAAACAATCCAACCACAGAATGTGCCCCCCGACACTAGAATCCTGTCAGCAGGCAGCTCACAAATACAGTGACCCATAAATCTTGACAACCTAGTCTACCTCTGTACATATAAAAGAGCAAGCTTCAATTTAATTTCTTTAATGACAGCAAGTACGCACAGTGAAATACATAATAGACTGATATCGGGTGACCTGCCCATTCAACATGGTGCACTCTGCTTCCTAAGACTGGCTGCATTCTGTTTGTTGGTGCATTAAATTAGATGGTGTTATTTTCATTACAAACATAGAACTCTGTACTCATTAATTATAATGAGTTTGGCAAACTTCAGAAAAAACCTTTCTACACTGCACTGGAAATCTAGAAAATTGTTTTATGACACTCAGAAGAATATAATGCATCTTTCTACTCAAAGCAGGTGCCATGGAAGCCAGGCACCTGGGTTCTGCCCTGACATGCTGGACTGGTGGAGTTTGTCTAAATTATTCAATAGCTTAACCTTGGCCTAATTCATAACTGGTAGATTTTGTGAAATGCCCTGCACCTTTCTGAACTGGGACCTGATAACAGGAGTAAGAACTCTTTCCTGTAATCAGCTAACTTGTTACTGGCCACAGAGATGGTGTCCCTGGAGGGTCTGCGGTGAGGAATGATGGGCACTCTTTCAACACACTTCCCAATCAGTTGGCTCAGTCAGTCACTCAGCACACATTGAGCCGGATTACTCCCCCACCCCCAACCACATCATCTATAGACTTGGACAGATATTGTTTCTTTTCACTCAGGAACCAAACAATTATTTCATATTACCAATTGAAATAGCATTCCCACACCAACATTTATGTAAGGAAACTGAATTTGGACAGTGCTGTCAATATTTTTTGGCTACAGACATTTATTTATCATTTCATCACAGACACCTGGTGTTCAGTGACTTTATCATGACTTGGCTGCTTATATATAAGCCCATCTGTGCAGGGATGGCCAAATGCCTGCATATCATTTGGCAGGCACATGGCCTAAAATACATTGTGCCAGGCAATGATGAACTCTGATGACCTTCATACCCTGTGGAAGCAATACAGCTGACAAAAATTTTTATATACAGCAATAATGTAGGAATACAGAAACACATATATTACATTAAGATAACACGGACATGGACTTTTACGTGGCAGTCCTAAAGCTCTTTAAATATATTATTTTGTCTTGTCTTCTCTTTGGGGATTTTTGGGAAGCCTGGGATTCATGGCTAATACTTGCTGAGGAAGCAGTTCTGAAAACCTTTTGGGGGTAATCTGTATATATGAAAAGCATGAGTTCCCCGTGTTCTGCCTGCTTATCAGCCTTAACCCCATGTACACACATATTAGGTCTACTGTCATAAATCTTGACTTGGATTATAACTGCTCATAAGAAATTATCTATGAATCATAATAGACAGGAAGTATGTTTTTTACTATTTTCCAAACATATGAAATACAGAACAATATGTTAGCTACAGATACGACAACCTCCAATTATTTGTACACAAAGAAATGTTTATGTGTTTGGTCAAATTGCAGTTTAACATCTAGAAAGGAACCAAGGTGCAGTGTCAGAGCAGTGAACAGGGCCTGGGATGGAACTCAGTGCCTGTTGTCCTGGCAACTTCTGCATACTCAGGTATCAGGGCTCTTCTTCCATTGGCTACAGTCCCCATTACACTATTACAGGCTTTAAAAACCACATTTATTTCCAATTTCAATGAGGGAATGTTTCAATGAGTTTTTGGAGCTCCACTAGATTCTCATGAGAATAAAAGACCGTGGAAGACAAATCCAATCACTTTATAAATAAATGCAGTGAAAATTTATCAAAGGGTTCATTTCCAGAATGTTTCATCTCCCCCAAACTCCTCATCATTAAGGGATCTTCCGGGAAATCATGCTGAGGAACTCGGTGATTCATGGTGCCAGAGAAGAGTGGTGAGAATTGAGTGTGTGTGCACAGGTAATTTTTCTCACAACGCCAGTCATTTTGTTTTTTAATTTGAGAATGAAAATCATCCTATTTGATTTTGTGCTCTTAATACAAAATCACTAGGAGAAACATATGCAGATTCTCAATACATCCAGGAAAAGTGGAGAGGGATCCTCAGCACTTCAAACATAAAATTATGTAGAGCTCCCTATACCACAACATTTTTCTATTAAATCGTTCTAGTACCTTTTATAACCTTTGCTATATATAGTAAGCTATCAGCCCAAGAGGTAGCAGGAAAAGACATCAGCAGCAGCTGAAGGAAGGAGCAGTCCAGGAAGCCAAGGCTGACCCCGTCAAGGAGTGCGGCTGCAGTGTTATCAGAAAGCTTGCACGATGTGTGCTCACGTGTCTACTGGGCTTCACTGCCTAGACACAGGCACGTACTCACCACCCAAACCACACAGCCATCACCCCTAGCTTCCGTCAGGAGGGACCACACAGCCCATACTGCCCCCCAACTTTCTCTGCACTCTGTTCCTTCCATATCTGTCCCATTTCTCATTCCCAAGAACCACTACTGCTTCCTGCAACTATGGATTAGTTTTTATTTTCTAGAAGTTTATATACAAGTCACATGATATATACTCTGTCGTCTAGTTGTTTTCACTTCATGTAATTCTGAATCATCAATCTTCTTGACTATATTACTTGCTTTTCTCCTGGCTCTGTCTCTAATAGGCAGGATACATTCAGGACTGCTGATTTTTTTAATAGCTTTTTTTTTTTTTTGGTCTTTTTGAGACAGGGTCTCCCTGTAGCCCTAGCTGTCCTGGAATTCGCTCTGGAGACCAGGCTGGCCTTGAACTCACAAAGATCCGCCTGCCTCTGCCTCCCAAGTGCTAGGATTAAAGTCGTGCACCACCATGCCTGGCTTAATAGCCTTTATTTTCAGAGTAGCAGTTTCACAGTAAAATTGAGTGAAAGCACAGAGCTCTTCTCTAATCTGCCTATATAGAGGCAGACACAGACACACAGACACAGATACACAGACACACACAAAAATACACACATACAACCACTTCCCTTATCACTAATAATGCATATTAAAATGTCACTTTCTGGGCTGGAGAGATGGCCTAGCAGTTAAGAGCGCCGACCGCTCTTACAGAGGACCCAGGTTCGATCCCCAGCACCCACATGGCGGCTGAGAACCGTCTGATACTCCAATTCCAGGAGAACTCCAGTTCCAGGGGAGTCCGACACCCTCTTCTGACCTCCGCGGCATTGCACGACACGGGTGCACACACTTGCATGCAGACAGTACATTCATACACATACAGAAATAAATAAAACATTTCAAAAAAGCCATTAAAATGTCACTTTCTTTCTTTGACAAACTATAAACCCACATTGACATATCATTACTCAAGGTCCACAGTTTTTGCTAGACACATACTGTGTGTTCTCCGGGTTTTGACAAGTACACAGTAACATGTGTCCACCATTAAAATAACATACAGAATGAGCGCTCTGCCCCAAAGGCTCTTCATGCAAACACTGAACTCTGTTTCTCTCTCCTTTTTGGGTGCCAGTGTCTTATTCAGGTTTGATTTTAGGGTTAATTACAGCCTTTAAAGGAGGAGGATGAAATTCCACAAAAAGTGGAAGACTCGAAAAATGTCCTCATTAAACTTCTAAAACAAACAAAAAAAGAGTAACGAGAATCAAACAGAAGTCCATTTCAGATCCGGAGCACTGGTAAGAGTGATCACAACCACTCGGGCTCTGCCCAGCTCAGAGCTGTAGATCCTAGAAGCTATTACATAGTCTGGCACAATAGCAAATCAAAACAAACAAAAAAAGGAATAAAAAAATCCCCCACAACAACAGGAAGAGAAGGAATCACACCCTGAACCGTTGTCTTCATCAAACCCAACCTGCCCACTCCAAAATGGCACGAAAGAAACAGCCAAGCACACCCTGCAGCCTCTTAGTGTAAAACAGGCGATGATGGGCTTGGTAGAAATGGAATGAAGATCTGTTCTTCAAAGTCCCTTTGTGATGGGTCAGTGATGCTTGGGCGCTATTCCAAGTGAGGTGAATTACTGCTTCCTGCTGTCCAGGCAAGTCTCCTAGACAGCAGTCTCCAATTTCTTGTTCACCTTCCGGTAAGTGGAGCCACTGAACTGTCTCCTTGTTCATGTTTGTATGAAGCTGGAATTGATCCATCCAGCAACCAACTGCAAAGTTGTCTGGGTACCCCAAAAATTCAAAGTTTCAAAATTCATCTGGTAGTTAGCCAACCTCATAGTCCAGCACCAGAGTGCCTAGGACTGAGGGCCTAGATGTGTTAAAGTCCACCTCATCACAGCCCAAGTTGATGTGCACCTTCTTGTTCCCTGTCTTGATTTTACATTTTCCTCCCATGTTAGGCAAGGAGGGAGAGTCAACGGTCAGCTTCATTCTGTGCCCAAGCTGGTCTTCCTCCGTGATCTCTGTCTGTGCCTAGCATGCTGTGGTCTACCTTCTCCGTAAACACCAGGACAGACTTGGTGGACTGGTACTTGGTTTCCAGGATGCTGTCCACTTTGGTGGTCTTGGTGCTGGCTGAACCCGACCTGGTAAATTTCAATCCACCTTTAGACTTTGTCCTCAAGTCTTACTAAGCCAGATCTACAGCCCTTGGCGAAACCGTCCCTTTGACACCATGTGGTATGTAGTCTCTTCAGATTGGCTTAGTTTATTTGGTGGTAGGCATTTAAAAATTCCTCCATACATGTGCATGGACGAACAGCACATACATTGTTAGGGCTAATCACATTCCACTGTCTCAGTGTTTCACAGCTTAAGCATCTACCTTAATTGCTCACAAGTTTGGAAATTATGAAAATGTTGCTACAAACATCCCGATGCAGGTTCTTGTGGGGGGTTCATGGCTGCACAGTAAGGTAAGAGTGTGACAGATTGTCTTCCAAAGTGTCTGTGCCACTTTGCATCCAAACCCCCAGTCAACGACAGTGGCTGTCGCCTCCTGTTCTCCCAGCATTGGGTGGGAGCAGTGTTTAGAATGTTGGTGGTTCTGACGGGTATGCAGTGGAATCTTATTTTAACTTACAGTCTCCTCATGAGGCAAGATGCTGAGCTTTCTGTGTCTTTGTCACTAATGTGTCTTCTCTGTGAGGAGTCTGTTTGCTCTTCTGTCCTTTTAAAATCAGGCTGCTTGTCTTCTTATTGTTGGAATTTTCTTAATGTTGACATTTAACAACTTGGATCACTGCTGTTTATGAGATGTATATTTTGGACTTATTATATATATTATTGCTGATACTACTTTCTCATAGATCGTGGTTTCATTTCCTATACAGTGCCTTTCACAGAGCAGATATTTCTAATTTCAAGGAAGTCCAGAGTTCATGGATTATTTCCTTCATAGATCATGCTTTCCATGGTGTATATAAAGAGTCAAAGCCATGCCCAGTGTCATTGAGATTTTCTACAGTGTTAATTGTTTTCAGTTAAAAACTTTGCATTTTAGATGTAAGACTATAATCACTTTGAGTTCACCCTTGTGACATGCATAAACTCTGTGCCTAGATATTTTTTTTCAAGGGCATGTGTCTCCTTTCTGTAGTACCATTTGCTAAAAATACTGTTCCTCCACTGTGTTATCAAAGACCCCTCAACTATTTACAGGTCTACTGTGGGCTCTCTAGTTCCTTAAAATATTCATATATTCCCTTGTCATAATCATACTTTTGATTATTGTGCTGTATAGTAAGTCAGAATTGGGTTCTGTCAGTCCTTAACTTTGTTCTTCTTCAGTACTTTGAGCTATTTGCTCTTTCATATAAACTTGAGAATAAGTTTGCAGATATTTATAAATGAATGTGTTGGGAGTTTGACTGTAGTGGCATTTTAATCTGTAGATTGAGTTGGGAGTAACTGCCATTCTGGCAGTATTGAATCTCCCCATCCATAGTCATGGGATAGCATTCAATTTATTTAGTTTAATTCCTTTCATTGGTTTTCTCATATAGATCGTGTACAGGTACTGTTAGATGCAGACTCAAATATTTCATTTGATAGATGATATTATAAATATTATATATTAAATTCAAAATCCTCTTGTTTTTTAGTCATCTATAGGAAAGTGAATGACTGTCATATTCACAGCGCCCTGAAGCCTTGTTGTAATTGCTTATTAGTTCTATTTTTACCAATATTTTGCATTTTTATGTACTGAATCAGTACATCTATGAAAAAATAATTTTATTTCTTTCCAATTTTATGCCTTCTCTTTCATTTTCTTTGTGCATTAACTAAGACTTACAGTAAAATGTTAACGAGCAGTAAGAAAGGACATTCTTGCTTTGTTCCTGATTATGGTGAGGTAACTTCTAACCACTGTGTCTGATGACAGCTCTAGGTGTTCTCAGATAGTCTTTATAAAGTAATGAAAGTTCTGTGATGATTGGACTAAGTATTCCCCATAGGTTCCCAAGTATTTGGACACTGGGTCTCAGTTTGTGGCGCTGTTTGGACCGTTTAGGAGGCGTGGTCATCCTGGGGCAAGCAAGTCATTAGAAGCAGGCTTGAGAAGATATAGCCACGCTCACTTCCTGTCTGGCTTTTTCCTGCTTAAAGATGCGAGCGCCAGGCGTTCTGTTCTGGCCACCTCTGGCGCATCCTTCTCTACCAGCTCACCATGATGGAAGTGTACGTTGCCTTGGTCGTGGTGTTTGTAATAGCAACATGAAAGTTCCTCTCAATTTAGTGTGTTCAGAGGTTTATATACATACCTATTAATACAGGTGAGGTTTTCTCCTTAGCTTGCTCATATATTCGCTGATTTTTGACAGCTCAGTAACTTTGCCTTTATGACATAAAGTCCAGTAAGTTGTGCTTTATTACTTTAATATATTCTTAGTTTTGATTGGCTAAGATTTTGTTGAGGCTTTTTCACTAGTGTATAGAGAGATGGTGTATAGTTGTTTTTCTTTTTGGCTTTCTGTGTAATTTCTTTGTCTTATTTTTGTATTTAGGTAATTTGGCTTCACAGAATCAGCAGGAAATATTCCCTTAGCATTTGTTTTCTTTATTTAATATTTTATTATTTTTATTTTATGTATAAGTGTATTGCCTACATGTATTTCAGTATACATGTTAATGTAATGCCAGCTGGGGTCAGAAGAGGGCATCAGATGCCCTGGCACTGAAGTTACAGATGGTGATTAGCTGCTATGTGGGAGCAGTGCTCTTAAATACTGAGCCATTTCTCCAGCCCCAAGCATCTGTTTTCCTGTTGAGATTGTGGATGATTGGTAAAACAACTTCCTTAAATGTTTGCTGAGGCTTACTTATGAGCAACCTTGGCCTGGTATTTTCTCTTTTGCAAGGTTATTAATCATTTATTCTAAATCTTCGGTGGATGTACTTCTATGCAAATTATCTGTTTCTTTTGTGAATTTGAATATCTGGTGCATTCCAAGTGATTAGTTCATTTCACCTGTGCTATTAAGTTATAGGACATAAGGCCGTTTGTAGTAATCATTGTTGTCTTTGCAGTGACCATGGGGCCTTTAGTGGTGATCACCTCTCTTTTCTGATATATTCTTGGTATCTTTTTTTTTTCTTCATTAGTCTGGCTATGGGCTAGTTAATATTCTTGTCTTTTTAAATGATGAGTTTTTAGTTTCATTCATTTTTTTGTATTGAGTTTCATTGATTTCTGTTTAAAAGTTTCTCATCTGCTTTTGTGTTTAAACCTCTGACCCCCTTTTCTAGTTTCTTAAGAAGAAATGTAGCTGATGGAGTTCAGGTCTTTCCTTTTTTTCTAGCTCACCTTTCAATGCTATGCATGTCCTTCTGGGTACTACCTTTACTGCTTCCTACAAACACGGGAAAATTGTTTTCATTTTCATTTTGTTCAGAATCTTCATATTCTTTGTTTATCCTACATCTAATTTAGATAGTTCTAAATTAGAGTTTTCCATTTACCTTTTTTGTCACTGAATAGAGAGAACATAATGCATTGCTTCTTTAATAAAAGTTTTAAGGGGGACTGGAGAGATGGCTCAGTGGTTAAGAGCACTGACTGCTCTTGTAGAGGACCCAGGTTCAGTTCCCAGCACCCACATGGCAGCTGAAAACCATCCATAAGTGGAGTTCCATGGGATCCAACACCTCTTTTAGCCTCTGTAGGCATCACATGCATGAGTATACTTATGTGTATGTAAAACACTCACATACACATAAAAATAAAAGTTAAAAATGTTATGCCCCATTTTATATGACAGAATGTATGTTTTCTGTCTTGGTGAATATTCCCATGTTGCCTTGAAAGATCCCATATTCTGCTGTGTGAGATGCTGAAGTGGGCCACAGATACTCATTATATCCAGTTGACTGATGGTTTGTTGAATTCAACTGTGTCCTTACTGATTTTCTGGATGATGAATCTGTTTATTTCTGGTTAGGACTATTTATATGTTTTCCTTGTAGGTTATTATTTCATTATATGAACATTCCACAGTGTGGTACCTAGTACCTTTTGAATAATTACACTGCTTCCCAATATGGCCTACCATGGTAACTATTCCGTATTCAGTTGAAAACAATGAGTATTCAGGGGTTTCTTGGTGGAGCATTCTAAAAATGCCAGTTAGTTGAAGCTGATAGGCAATGTTGCTCAGATCTTCTGGACACTGAGATTTTTTTGTTTATGTGTTCTGTTACAAAGCAAAATGCCTTGCTATCTTTTTTTTTTTTTTGTATGTGTATGAATGTATTGTTTGCATGCAGGTCTGTGCACCCGTGTCGTGCAATGCCGCGGAGGTCAGAAGAGGGTCTCAGATTACCCTGGAACTGGAGTTCTCCTGGAATTGGAGTTACAGACGGTTCTTAGCCGCCATGTGGGTGCTGGGGATCGAACCCGGGTCCTCTGCAAGAGCGTTGGTGCTCTTAACCGCTAGGCTATCTCTCCAGCCCCGCCTTGCTATCTTAAATTTTGATTCAGACGGGTGTTTTCATCCTTGCAGACTTACATGCTTTCGATTTATGTTCAAAGTCCACTTTTGGGTATATAATCATTTAGGACACTTGTGTTCTCTTAATGAATAGACCATTTATCATCATCACATTAGTTTCTTCAGAGTATTATTTGCTTTCAAATGCAGTTATTGTTATTAACCTACTTGTCCATACCTTTAGAAAAATAACATCTGCATGAGACATACTTTTACATCCTCTGAACATTTGCTCTATTGGTATTTAAATGTGTTCCAAGATGTTGTGAGTCTTGTTTTCTTTAATCTTATCTAAAAATATTTTACTTCATTTGGGATAGCTAGACCATTTCTATTCACTGTAATTAGTTACACATTTTGATTTAAATCTGTATCTTATTACTTGTTTATCATTTGTTTCATATATTACTTGTTCATTTATATTTTCAGCCTTTTGTGTTATTTTTATAGATTGATTTATAAAATTATTTATTTACTTATTTATAGGTTTGTACATGTCTGCATGCCCTGCACCATATACATGCAGGTGCCAAGGAGGCCGGAAGAGGGCGCTGGATCACAGGGGACTGGAGTTATACCTGACTTTGAGCCTCCTAATATGGGTGCTGGGAAATGAACCCTGATCCTGTGGAAGAGCAATACAAGCTCTTAACTGCTGAGTCATCTCTTTAGTCCCACTTTAAAATAAAAAATAGAGAGAGAGAGCCGGGCGTGGTGGCGCACGCCTTTAATCCTAGCACTTGGGAGGCAGAGGCAGGCAGATCTTTGTGAGTTCAAGGCCAGCCTGGTCTACAGAGTGAGTTCCAGGACAGCTGGGACTACAAGGAGACCCTGTCTCAAAAAGACCAATATATATATAATGTGTATGTCATATTTATTTATTTAATTACTGACTTTTTGGTCTTTTGTAGCCCTAGTTGACCTGGAACTTGCTATGTAGACCAGGCTGGCCTTGATCTCACAGAGAAGCATCTGCCTGTGCTGGGATCAAATGTGTGCACTGCCAGGCCCATCTAAGTGCATTATTTTTTTTAAATTCTATTGAAGTTTTGTAACTTTCATATATTTTGATTATATTCACACTCACTTCCCCTGTCTACCCCCTCTTAAAATTCCCTGCTCAATTTAATATACTGTCCTGTGTGTGTGTGTGTGTGTGTGTGTGTGTGAAGGCCTGTCAAATTTGTGTCCCTAATGCCCTTTGGTGTGGGTCCATCCATTGGAGCCTGGATAATCTATCTAGTGTGACATTCTTCTTTTTTCTGACAGGGTCTTGCTAGTCATAGCCCACCCAGGATGGTGTAGCCCAGGATGGCCTCCATCTCTCAGGGATCCACCAGCTTCTGCCTCCCATGGCCAGGATCAAAGGCACATGCCACCCTGCCTGGCTAGTATGACATTCTTAAAGAAAACTGACTCCACCTATACCAGAAGCTATTGATTGCTAGTAGTTCATCAGTAAAGTTGGGGCTTCTTACCCACTTCCTCACGTCTATGCTGGGTTTGGTCTGTCTTGAGCTCACATGGGTCTTGTGCATGCTGTCACCATTGCTGCGAGAGTTCATATGAGTAACTTGTGGAAAACTCGATTTCTGGGTCATCCTCCAGCTCTGGCTCTTATGAACTTTCTGCCCACTCTTCCACAATGATCTCAGCCTTGAGTGACAGAGGTTTGATACATCTGTCCAATTCACAGATAAGCACTCTAAATAGAACAGTATCTTCCACGTGTTATTTTTGTGACTGCATTCTGTCTTCATTCTGAGCTTACTAGTCACTATTTTTTGTTAATCTACTAGTTGCTTTGGAAGTATTCTATAAATTATAGTGTATACTTTAACATAATCTGAATCTATCTTAGCATGATATTGGATACTTCTCACATAGTATATTCATGTTAAAAATGTGCTTCATATTCCCATACTCAGCTTCATGGTCTTTTGCATTTTCACCTGTGTAGAAACACTGTAATGTGGAACCCTCTGAGCTGCTAGAACGGGGAGCACCTGGCACCCCAGCCAAACTCATCTGCTATCCTCCCAGCCCTCTGCTTTGTGATGATTATGAGTCTTGGAAGCAAGTTGCTGACCAGATTAGCTCAAGAGTGACTACTCAGACTTATATGTGACTGTAACTGGGAAGTAAATCTCATGGAAATAGTTTTGATGCTGAGGTCAATAATATAAATCAAATTTTAGGAAAACATTGAAGATACTATTCTATTTAGATTGGCATTATTTTATACACAACTCAACATGCTTCTTCTCCTTTCAGGAGTAACATAGTATTTATCTGTGGGGATAAAGAAGGACTTTGTCTGGAAAAGGACAAATGAAATTGAAATAAGTCTCAGGGTAATTATGAAATTATAAGATTAACCTAAAAGAGCACAAACAAGTCAAATTTTAATATTCAATAAAGTGATTGAGTTACATTATAAAGTGGCAGGTTATGGTAGTGTATGTCTGTTACCCCAGTTCCTTGGGAGGCTAAAGCTGGATCATTGTGAGTTGGAGGTCAGCCTGAGTGACAGAGGGTGACACTGAAAGATCCCCCACCCCATCACACACACAAAATCATGACAGAGGGTGACACTGAAAGATCCCCCACCCCATCACACACACACACACACACACACACACACAATCATGAACAAAAAGAAAAACCACAAACCAATATATAAGTTAGGGTACAAGGAAATATTTCAAATACAAGCCCTTTCCAGACAAGGTGCCTAATTTTAGTAGTTTCAGTTTAGTCTGCTTTGGCCCTTGATTGATACTAAAAGGAATAAAGAATAGGATTGGGCTGGGGAGATGGCCTAGCGGTTAGGAGTGCCGACTGCTCTTGCAGGGGACCCTGGTTCGATCCCCAGTACCCACATGGTGGCTGGAACTATCTGTAACTCCAATTCCAGGAGAACTCCAGTTCCTGGGGGGATCCGACACCCTCTTCTGACCTCCGCGGCATTGCATGACACGGGTGCAGCCTGCATGCAGACAGTACATTCATGCACATGGAAAATAAATAAATAAATAAATAAATAAATAAATAAATAAATAAATATTTAAAAAAAGAATAGGATTAATGCATTCTGGTGTGAAAATGGTCGAGATTGGGAATTCTATAAGTAGGATCCCAGAAGGAAAGATAAAACCTGCTCTTCATAGGGCTGGAGTATGCGCAGACACACCTCATCATTTCTCAGAGCATCAAGATGACTTGCCGCTTTTTTCTTTTTCTTCTTTCTTTCTTTCTTTCTTTTTTTTTTTTTTTTTATTGCTTTTTGAGACAGGGTCTCCCTGTAGCCCCAGCTGGCCTGGAACTCACTCTGTAGACCAGGCTGGCCTTGACCTGCCACTTTCATTAAACAAGAAAAGCATTGTAGCAGAGAGTTCAATGAAATTCTAACATCAGTCTCTCTCTCTCTTCTCTCTGTCTGTCTGTCTCTCTGTCTGTCTGTCTGCCTGTCTTTTTTTAGAGGACAGAGGAGGGAAAATGGAACTCGAGATGCGGGTTGCTTCCTTGCCAAGCACTCCTCTGGCTGGAGGGAAGGAAGGACTGCTCTCAGATCAAAGCCTCTTAGGCTCAGTTTACTTTCCCACCTCAGCTTTAAAGCAGCTGAGATATGGAACTGCAGGGCTTTGCTAACACATCAAACCTGACCTTCTTGGGAGGAAAAAATGAACTTCAAATATTGGAGTTAGATGTGAGTTAGAAGATGGGAAGGAGAAAGGGTGTATTATTTTCTATCTTCTAAATCTACCAAATCTGCTTGTGAGTCCATAACTATAGGACTTTAAAATCCTATAAGAAGTTAAAATACATAAAAGGACCTTAGTTTCTATTCACATTTTATGCTGACAGTGACAGTAATTAAAAGTACAAAGGCACATGGAAGCATAGCTATCCTGGAGTTTTGTTTTTTGTTTTGTTTTGCTTTGAGACTGTATCTCATTTAGCCCAGGCTGGCCTCAAAGTTGCTACGTACCTAAGGATGGCCTTGAACTCCCAACCTTCCTGCCTCCATCTGCTAAGTGTTGAGATTACCTGCATATACCACCACATCAATCCAGATACAATAATCCTGTTTGAAATTTTTTTTTATGAATACATTTATCTTAGAACCCTATCAGATACCTTTAAAACATTTTAAACATTTAACCTTTTAAACATTTAAACCTTTTAAACATCTAAGGTTGCATGATTTCATTCCTGTCTGATGGCCATGTCTCCTGCTTTATCACTACTTAGCACTGTTCTAGACATGTGGTAGTCAATTGATCTGTTGACTGAGCTGAATGCATCAGCAATAGTTACTGTCATATAAAAGACATTGAATGAGAAGATCCTGCACAATAAGTTGTGCTTTTGCCCAACATCTGCAGCAAGATGAGCCTCAACAATGTAAACCTAATTCAAAGCTCAATGACATAAACCAAACAACATTCTTCCTTTCCACACTTTCCACTAGCCTTCCACTCCTTCCTGGGGAATACAAGCTACAAGCCCTATGTGACGTGGACTAGCCTAAATGACTGTGGGTCCACCACACCAGTCTTCCTCCTTCTGTCCTGGGCAGACCTCTCTCTGCCCCTCCTGATGCTGTTGTGTTCTGTTCCATTGCTAGGGCTCCATGTGCTGAATCTTCACACCCTTGGCTCCCTTTTGGCGTTTTGGGGTGCAGTTCAGGCCCTCGAGCCCAAGTCTAAAGTGGCCTCATGTGACCTCCTACTCAGAGATCTCAATATTTCATGGTAAAAGTATCCCAGGTTGATTTCTATCACAGTTCATTGGTTGCCTGATATTAATAGAAAAAAGTTATTTCTATTGAATTACCTTTCCCTCTGCCTCTCCACCTAGACTACAAGGACCACAAAGGGAAATTGTAAGGTGGCGCACCTAGGTCAGTGGTTCCAGAAAGCCAACCATAGCAGAGTACTGAGAAATAATCACCCTTGACTGTGTTCTTGCAATCCAAGAAAAGGTTGTTGCCAGCACTCGCAATAGTGCCTCACCAGAGGCAAGAAGAAAGACACTAAGTTTCTCTCAAGGTGCTCCTCTAGATACTGGGCCACAGGCCAATCTATGTCCTATCCCCCACTTCCTGTCTCCACTTCCTTGTATGCTCGCTTCCTTTTATGCCTGGCTTTAAAACTCCTGCTTTAGCACCATCTTAACGCTGGCTATCCTGCTCCCGAGTCAGATGCCAGTCCTGAGCCCAAAATAAAGCCCTAGTTATCTTTATCGGAGTCCTGTGTACTTTCGTGCCAGGCCCCACCCTGGATATGAACCTAACAGTAATGATCTCTTCTGTTCACCACTGAACATCTAGGGCTTACACAGTGAAATGAACCAGAGTCACTGAATGACTAATTAAACGACAAGTCTATTTCTTGGACAATATCCAAGCATGGTACATATTTAAAAGCACATCAGAAAACAAACATTTACAGAAAACAATTTTAAGTTTGCCTGTAAAGCAGTGTTGCTGTTATACATTCCTCTGTTTTTAATAAAGAAATGTGCCTTTAATTTTGAAATGTCATTGGCAGAGCAAAGAATAGCAAGTGGCCACATTGGAACAGCATGAAGGAAAAGCTTTCTGGTGGAAATTCATCTCTGTCACATTAAAGAGAGGCCATGACATTTCTTCCTTCATTCTAAGAAAGTAGAGAAAAATGGTCAGTAATAATAGCAATAGTAATGATAGCATTCACAAGTTTAATAGCACGCACATGCCAGGCAGGATATCAAAGCTATCAAAAAGAATCTCGTCATCTTTGAGAATAATTTCATAGCATAACATATGTTTATGGGGAAAATTTGAGACTACGCTTCTAGGAATGGAATAGATTTTTCCAAATGTGGTTGAACTAGAAAAAGAAAAAATAATGAAAGTGAAATGAAATGAAATGAAAGTGGAAATCACTAATGAAAACCCAGGCACAAGGAACGAGTTCTGTGGCATTTCCAAGCCTAGACCACTTCAACTGTTGATGGCAGAATCATCAATTAAGTTTTATAGCAGAGCTGAGTGAGAAATCAATCAGCAAAATATTAGCGATCCATCTGCTCATCACAACAAATTCTGGCAGACAACATTATTACCTTAATGATATGATACTGGAAGGGGGGAAACAGAGGGGAAGACGGCGTAGCATCCCCCACAGGCATGAAAGATGGCTCCAAATCAATTTAGAGTTACAGCCATTCTGAGTTCTCTATAATAACCTCATCCCACAAACACTAAATTTTGAATACCTTTTAAAAAACCAGACTCGCTATCCATCCCCAACCCCTGAGTGCTGCATTACCATGTCTCTCCGAGACAGCAGAATGAGAAGCTTCTTTATACATAGCCTGAGTGTGGAAATTAGAGCTGTAGATATATTTCCAGATGTCACTGGGGGAGTATTTATAAGATGCCTCACACTAAGCAAGATGATAAAATGAAAAATGGGGTTCAACTGAAAAAAGAAAAAACTTACAATGGGAAATGAGGTCTAACTGGACTGTCCAGGACCAGGAAAAGTAGGTTTCTTGGAGGGAAGTAGGAAATCAGAACTATAAAATTTACTGTGAACATACTAGTAAATTCTCAAGAGCTGAACAAGTTTATAAACAGGAGGTAATTTCTGTCTCCCTCTCCATATATATATACATATACATACATACATCTATATGTGTATATGTATATGTATGAGACAACACAGAGTTACAATAGAAAAGCATACTTAATGGATCCAGCCTCCACATACCTCATCTCCTTCTGTCCCAGGAGGCTCACCTCTGTGGGCTGCACCAGCCCCAGTTGTTTGGGCCTTTGGGGAGCTGCAGGAAAATGAAGCACCTCTAGGTGGCAATTCTGTAGCCATAGCTGAGAACTGGACCCTGTAGCCAAGTGCATATTATTCACAATGTTAATTTTTATTTTAACCCAAATCTCATACCAAATAGAAGTTGCAGTAGGAATTTGAACAAAGTCTGGGGGTTAGTGACCCCTAGAGAGAAGGGGGAAGAGCCGAGCTTCACAGCTCAGTGAACATTATCTTCAGTCTTCCTTGGATTTCAAATAAAATCATGTGTGGAGCACTGCCCAGTTTAAAGCACAAGGAAATGGGCAATGGGAATACAAATAATAGAGAGAAATATAAACGCTAAAAGCAATGAGAAAAAGGCAGCACAGCCCTCCCTGGACATAAAGATGTTGGCTTGATAATAGGAATTTTATTTACTTAGCCCTTTATCAGCAAAGATAAAAGAATATGCTTCAGTGGGGATAGAATTGAAGAAATCTGAATAACTTTACTATTTCTATGGGTTCAGGATCAAAATAAGCCACATAAGAAGGATCATAAAGAGGCCAGACACTCTGCTGCCCACACTTCAACCTGGAAGACACAATTTGGAGATAAAAATGGGAGAGAAGTCACGGTAACTCCCAGAACACCGTATGGAGTGGTCACGTTTCAGAGGAAACTATCCTCTTTTCCAGAAAGCTGAGCCAAATAAAATCCTCACTGCCACCAGTACCACTATTCTTAGGTGACTTAAAGCAACAGAGGAGAGGAGAAGTTGTTGGATTCCATGAGGCAGAGCAGAAATGCAGAGGCTTTAAGGTTCATTATGCTGAAAGTGGAAGTGAGTCTTCATGAGCAGATTCTAGTGTGTACAATGAAGATTCTAGTTATGACCAGGCATACTTAGGAAAAGCTGATTATAGGTTTAAGTGGTAATAAGAGAATCCTCTTAATAGTGCTGGTATCAAAACCAGGGAGTATGGATAAAATTCTGTTATCTTGTTCAGCACATTTGATATTTATTTGTGAATTGCAGTAGTGGAGGTGGCTAACCTTTTGACACTGGAACATGACACTGTCATCTAGAAACATGTTGAGCTACATTCTCAGCTTTCCTGCGATGTAGGCTGCAGGCTGAACGTGCCTGATTGTTAATTTGTATTAACAGTTCCCGCTCCAGCCCAAGGTCTCTCTCAGGACCACAGTGGGCTGGTACATCCTTTCAATACCTGCTGATCTGAACTGGCTCTTTGTTGCCCTTCATGACCATGAGCTCTGTTGGGTGCAGGCTGTGTTTGTAATCAGCGTTCCTCAGTCTGGGGTTTGTTTGTCTGACATACCCTCAGGAGATGCATGCTGTCGGTTTGTCCAACATGTCAACTCGGACCACTTGGCTGAGGTGGCCTCTGTCAGGTTTCTCTTCTCCTCCTCTGTCTCTTCTCTTCTCCTTTTTATTCTTCCTCTCTTCCCCTTATATTTCTCGCCCTCCCTCCCTTCCCCACCCACTTTGTTTTTTACTCAGTCATGGTTTCACTGTGTAGCCTAGAGTGGCCTTGAACTTGTAGTGAACTCCTGTTTCAGCCTCTGTGTGCTAGGATCACAGGTATACCCCAGCCATGCCTGGTCATATTTTCCTATTATCATGAATAAGGGTTTCTGGGCAATTGAGGTTGTATAATATCCTGTTTGAATCAAATAGCAACTTGCTGGTTTATCTGCCATTCATAGGACACCTGGAAAAATTGTAGTTTTCCAAATATCATCTCTCCTTTTTTATAATTTAAAAATTATTTATTTTTATTTTATGTGTACAAGTGTTATGGCTACATATATGTAAATCCACCCATGTTGTGTAGTACCTGTGAAGGCCAAAAGAGGGTGCCAGAGTTCCCTGGAATTGTAGTTATGGCTAGTTGTTAGCCACTATGTGGGTGCTGGGATTCGAACCTGGGTCCTCTGCAAGAGCAACCCGTGCTCTTAACCACTGAGCCATCTCTCCAGCCCCTGTATCATCTTATCTACATTTGGAATTTGACCCTCTGACCATTTTATACACTTAGTAGGTTACTGTTTTCTTGGGTTGACATCTATTCATTATAAATTCTGTTATGTATTTTTGTGATAGATTCTGCATCTTGAGGTTGTTGGGCTGTTGTCAGCATCCTTTCTACTGTTCAGAAAGAAGAAAGGAGTCTGCATGACTTTCATGCTTTCCTTGACCTGACCCCAGAACCCACCTTTACTCTAAGGAACCCAGTGTTTTTAGTGGCTAAGCCTCAAAAACAAAACAAACATAAGCATGCCATTAATGTGTAAGTGCCAGGACTGCTCGTCCTGCTGAAGTGTCATTGCTTCCAGACCTTCCTGGAAGTCAGAACTAGAAATGTGTTAGTTGGGAAGATGTTATCTCTATGACAGCTTACTCACTGGGAGAACTAGAATTCCAGTCTAGACTTCTCCCTTCACCCATCCGCAGTGTCTCCCAGCACTAGTGAGAACTCTGGCTCTAATTATCCTCAACATTTTTTTGAAGGCAACAGATAAAACCACTAATGGAACTCACTTTCCACGGTTACTCTGACTTTATACTAAGCATATCTACTAAAGAACTCCATGTTTAAAGTTACTTGGGAACTCCTTCTTCCCCTGTGGCATGCTCATGGGATCACTGAGGCATTTATAATCTATTTCAGCTTTGTTTCTTCTCCATCTTTCCTGATTTCATTTTCAAAAGATATTAAACTTTACCATGTTCCAAAGGTCAACATTAAAGGAACAGACATCCCTGGGGAAGAGCCCCCCTGGGGAAGAAGACCCCTAAGCCCAGCCCAGAGCACAGCAGGCACCACACTCCTACCATGCATTCGACCTCTTGGCACCTCAGATGTCAACAAGCTCACTTGTTTATAAGTCACTCTCTCCAGAGCAGACTCCCAGACACAGGACCTATAGACAAAGACACACAGACACACAGATGCATGGACAGACAGACAGTGACTGCCTTGCTAATCTCTGGAGTTTGTCCCACTGCTAGTCAGAAGCCTGTGTGACTTCCTAGGTCACCATCAGCACAGCCAAAGACCCCCTACAAGGTTGAATTCTGCCTGCCCCTCTTGGATTGGGTGGCCAGCTGCTGTCCCATTCTAAAGTCACATTCATTCTTGTTTCTGTCTCTGGTTCCCTTTTTCAGAAGCCTTGGGCTGAGGCCCCTTCAGGTACCCCTGAACCCAGAGGACACGCCCCGAGGTGACTTGTTCTGAGCCTTCCCAGTTGTGTTCCATCTACAACACTGCCAAGCCTTCGAGGGGTGTGAGGGGTGACACCCTCCACCTCTCCACAGTGAGCTGGGCCTTAGCAACTGTGAGAGGCCTCCTGACCATCAACCAGGATGCTGTTCCAAGAACAAGGAATAAACGAGAATGGGGGAGGGGGGGCGGCTCAGTGGTTAAAGTGCTTGCTACAGGTTGTAAGCAGAAATTGTGAGGACCAAAGTTCACATCTCTAGAACCCACATCCAGGCCAGGTGGGTGCCCTAGCCCTGGCTTGGAAGGCTCAGAGGAATCCTGGGCCTTCAGACCCACAGCTGGGTAAATGTCTTCACACCCCTGCGGTTAATAACCATAGATTATCTTTTCTATTTTGCTTTTCTCACTTTTAACGCAATCTGTAACTGACCCCATGTAGAATACACAAGTCTCTTTTTTTTTTTAAATCTATTTGCATGGTGGTTTCTTAAATAGCTATGCTCGCTGGGTTTTTTTGAGAACCTGCAATATGTTTCCAATATTTTTCAACTTCTGTTACCTTGTGTATAGGTAGAACAATATTATTAGAAGATAACATATTTATATTATTGTAGAAACTATACATTTGGAAATGCAGTTTCTTGAGTAACATTTAGCTTGACTTCCTTCCGGAACAAGAACTTTTGCAATCAATCCTCTCAGGAAGCAGAAACAAACTGTTCAAATTTATTGTTTCGTATTTCCTCCAGTAAAGTAGTGGATGAGATATTGCTGACCCAGAGTTGTAAAATTTTATGTTAACACATCACCAAATTTATGCCAGTGGAGAAAAGCTCAGACAACAAACTCATTGTAAAGCTTTATGCAGAAAAAACTTCTTTGAGATTATGAATTATTCTTTCTCTCTCTTGCATTAATACATATTTACATTAAAGACGGTGATCAGAAGTTTATGGGGGGAAAAATGCAGATCACAGGTAACCACAGAGGAAAATGCAGCACAGCAGTTCTGGCTTCCAGAAAGACACACAGCCAACTCCATGCAAGGCTGTGATTGCTGTCCTCCTAGGGCCAGGGCTAACCACAGCCTCAGTGTCCTGAAATGGCATTTGTAAGCTGCCAACTGCCAGCTCCGTTCTTGTGTCTGAAGCGTGCTTTCCATGCACCCCTCTTCACTGTCTTTCTCCCCTATCACCTTAACCGCTCAGCCCACTACTCTCAGAAATTGAGGCAAATTGCTATGCATTCTACAAGATGTGAGATACAAGAATTGGGGAGTGATTCAGATATAAAGAAGATAACATAGAAAAGGCCTCGGATGAGAAAATAGTGAGCAGAGAGACGTTCACTTCTCATGACTGAAAGTATGACTACTTCTGGGTTATAGTCAATGCAGAAGGCCAAGGTCAGAATCCAATGTAAATGGCATATTCATGGAAAGTCTGTGCTTACAGGGTAGGGTATTCCATCCTTAGAGATGGAAATCAATTTATTCTAAATTGACTGACATTCGTTTACACAAAGCAGAACCTTCATACAATAGAGCATAAACTGACAAGATAAGCGTTCGTTCTGAGCCTGGGAAATGGAAAAGAACAGCTCAGAACTGCCAAGACAAAGGTCTCCATCTGGCATTTCATGTTATAGGGCAATTTGCTGCCAAAGAAAATAAAAGGTGGGACTAATTTTTCTATAAAAAAATGAGTGAATCTGTGCCAAAGGTGACACATCTGCTTCTTTGTGATTCTTCCCTGTGAGCCTCAGGCATCACATCTATGAATCAGACTCAAGTAAGTGGGCTCTGCACAGTAGGCACAGTGCCGAGAATCACTCAGCAGTTTCCCTATCACCTGCCTTCCTCACTGTGCAGGATGCGCTCAGAGCCCACCAGCCTGTCCCCTTGAAAGTACACTCTTGTAAGTGATGTGAAATTTTCCCCACTGTGTCCACAAAATTACTTCCATCTTCCCCTTCTGGTCTTGACAGGCTGTTGTGGGATGCTGGCCTCTGGGCCCAACATGGCCCTTGCCCTCTTGAACTGTCAGCAGCTATGATAACTCCAAGGAGAATTACACACATTGGCCACTTAACTTTCCTGCTCCACAGAGTGGAGAGATGGAACTCATAGCCTCTCCCCAAGGATTTATAGGCATTTAATGATTGCTGAGAGAGATTATTTTCATTAGTGGTATAGCTATCCATAGTTGTCTATGTTCCTATAAACAAGCCTTTACCCCTGCTCCTATAAATAACCAAAATTAAACCAATTGGCTCAAGAAGCTATGCTTGGGTAGAATGGTTTCTTTGTGTCTGTCATGAGCATTCTTTCATACAACACGGACGTGAAGTGGAATGAACTGCTGAGCTCCTCTGACTGCCAGCCAACCTTCTTCATCTCCCATCTAATATAATGGCTAGTGTTTGGTTGCTTATTTGGGCCATGCTTACTTTTGGGGTGCCTGTGAGAAGTGGGGTATTAGAAGGTCATATAGGTTACACGAATACTCTCCTCATGACTGGTCCCATCCTGATGGTCACTGTGACGACAACCCTGATATCTTGGTTTATACCGGCTGATGCTCTGAAGCCTACCCAGGCCACATGGTCTACCCCAGCCCTTACCAGGGACCGTGCATTATCTTCAGGACCCACTAGCAGTCCTCACTTCTCAGCTAATAAGAGTTCCTTCCACTCACAGTTCTCATAAATACATGTGGCAGCAAGGGGGATAGGAGAGATGAGAGGGAGGATGTATACCAAACATACCAATGCTGGCCAACCAAACTCTACCACAGCCACAAGCTTTATCCAATAGATTGAAAGTCTGGCTTCAACTCCTGCCTTCTTTACAAACCAGCTCAAAGTTTTCCATTATTAAGAAAAATTGTTTTTTTTAATACCTGCAGTCACAGAATATGGATAAACTTTTGAGTTTTCTGTGTTTGAATATCATGGCACTAATCTCTTCAGCTTTCTCCTCTGCTGCCCCCCCCCCGACTCAAAACTAGATATGACAGCATAAGTCTACAATGCTAATGCTCAGGAGGTACAGGCAGCAAGGTCATGGATTTGAGACCAGTCTGGTCGACGTGGTAAAAACTTGTCACAAGCCACAAACAAAACAATCTCATTTGTAGAGCAGATTCTGAGACTTTAATATGGAGAAATTTTATAGCTTTAGCTTCACACAGTCATTAAGAGTCTGCATCTTGTGTTCACCAAACTAGTTTGAAATTGAGTTCTAGGAAGTACTAGCCACGTAACATTAAATGGCTCTAACCCAGGACTTGTCTCTACATCTATAACTAAGGAAGACGGCATTTACCACACAGAGATCCTGCACTGTTCCATGAGACCACAGGCAGAGAACGTGTGGACAAGGTGCCCAGTAATCATCACCAGCCATGTCAAACCTACCATATGAGAAACAGACGTTCAGACAAATGATACAAAATCAACCTTTCAACTCAACCCCAAACATTTTAACAATTAAATCTATAATGAAATGTCTGTTGGTAATGCTAGGAAAACTTGCTGTATATCCATTGATGTGATCATTTTTCACTCCAAACACAGTTCTGTTCATCTAAATGCACTGACTTCTGTGTTTAATTAATTCAGATATTTTTCCCAGGACAATAAAAAACCCCTTTGAGAAAACCAAGTCCATCATTTTCTCAAACTCCGCCTGTCACAGCAAGAAACTGTGTGCCTTTTGAGTTCACAGTTAACCTTTTCAGTCACTCAGCTTGTCTTTTTCTTTTTCTTATACTTTCTACAGGACAAGTTACATTCATCTGGAAATACAGTAATACCCAGTGTGGAAAAAGAAGCCCCCAGGGAGAGCCACTGCCGTCTGGCTGTGCCCCTCGGAGGGAGCTGGTTGGCTATGCAGCACAGGTAAGGCCCTGTGGGAAAGAACTAGACTAGAGCAGAGGCTCCAGTAACTTCCAAAGGGAGGCAGCCAGAATTGAGGTGCAATAGTAAACAAACTTCTTTAGAAATGTGAGTAAGCTTTGCACAGTGGCAGTATCGTAGCCAATGAGGTTTATCCGAGGCGCAATTATAAAAAAAAAAAAAAGAAAGAAAGAAAAAAAGAAATCTGAGTAAAAGTAGATGAATTTAAACTCATGACAAGGAAATCTACTTTCAAATTATGTACAAATATTGAATTATAAAACATTTTTAAAAAGTATATTTTTAAGCATCTATAATCTTGCCAGACAAGAAATGAAGCCTGCTTTAAAAACAACATGAATGATTAACAATTAGTATGAAAAATTATGTGTAACCTGATCATTTCAATGATTTATAAATGACCAAATTTTCATAATTGTCTCTAACATTCCATGTATATGAGGTGACTTTTTTCTATTTTTTTTGTAAGATCATAAACTTACCCATAAATGAGAAATTGAGTTTAGGCACTAGTGGGATTATTGTAGTGATTTTATAATATCTTCAACCCTCATTGAAAGATAACCAAAGATAGATGAGGTGCTTTGTGGACCATGTTCCATAGTCAGCCTGGCCACTCTATTTCCACAGAAGGTCATGTCACACTATGATGACATGACACTGAAATGTCACAGCTCTTCCCATGTAAAACACTGTACCTCCGGTTAGTGCTTCAGTTGTCAACTAAAACTTCTACCAACCCATACAACTTTTCATGGTGAACTACCAAGACATTTTCTTTCTGTTGTCAGCACTGTCATCAGGAGATCTAAAATTCCATTAGTATACATTTATTTTGATAAAGAAAAAATGAGCGATGTGGAGATCAACAGGTGATCCATTCCTTAAGTTTTAAGTGTTAACTCTTGACTAAATCTCCTCCTCATTCTCCTTTCCCTTGGCCCTGGATGACTTTGTGCTCAATAACTAAGAGTTGTCAGCATGTGGACAGAATCTCCGACGCAGTATAAAACACTGGCTCAGCTGCTTAAAGAGCACTGGGAGAGGAACCCAAGTGTTTCAGGCTTTGGCATGGCTCAGTGCATCCTTGAACCACGAGAGATGATTCACAGGTGCAGTTGGGAGCCAGCCTCCCAGTGGCCCACCAGCCACAGATCACTGGAATGATAGACCCAGAGCACTGGTGACTTTTTGTGCTGACTTATAATTAATCTGCTGAGCAGTGACAGGACCTAGCTGGAGAGCGCTTCCTAAGCTTTAGAGACCCCACATTTAATGCTTGGGAGTGCTCTGTGCACACTTTGTTAGCATCACAGACTTCAGCAAGCCTTTAATTTCTGATCCCACATATGCTAACTAACCTTATTATTAAAAATTTATGAAGTGGTTTGGCTCGGCCTTAGTCCAATACTAGTAGCCCCCCTGAGCACAGATACATTTGCCACTGGGATCCAGGTGGAGGTGGGGAGGGCTGGGGCACTCAGGAAACTTTTTTGGCTCTTCCCTGCTGCCTGTAAGTCTGTGGCCCTCTTTACTCTTGCTTTTTTTTAAATATGCTTTTATTGATGTTTTGTGCATTTCAGACATCATTTCTCAGTTCAGTTTACACATATTCCACTTTCCCTTCCCCCCACCCCACTCAGGATAATGCACTATGCCATAACTGTTCTGCATCTTTCTCTCAGTCTTTTTTTTTTATGTTTAGGAAATCACATTTTCTTCCTCTAATTTTATATTACTCTAAAATATGAATACATACTTTCTACTCATATACAGTAGCTTACTCTTGCTTTTAACATGGAGGAGATACTGTGCCAGTAGACCCAGAGCTGGAATCCTTACTGACAGTGTGCACATTAAGTGACCAAGAAATTCAAGAAAAAAGACCAGATCAAAGCACAGGAAAATATAAATGAAGTCCTAAAAAGAGCCAACTCCAGTTTTGAAGAAGTGTTTTTCTAGATGTCCTTTTATAGATGCTATTCGCAACCCTCTTTGAACATCACAGAGCAGCTGATGGAGTTAGAAGGAGCGGATCTTCTACACACTGTTTTTTTAAGGTTATATACAATTTTTTGAATTAGTTGATAAGGACAGATATGGAAGTAAATTGAAAAGGAAAGCCAGGCTAACTAAACTCCAAATTACTTGAGAAAAGTTTTTTTTTTTTTTCAAATGTGTTGTTTTGAAATTGGGGGTGAAATTGCTTCATAAGTTGTAAAATAGGAAAACAGTATCACAAACAGACTTTCCTAATATTCCTACACTTTAAAATTTGAAAATGTATCTAAGAGTTTTCTTTGAGTTCTTTGAAAACGTAAATTGTGGGGCTGGAGAGATGGCTCAGTGGTTAAGAGCACCGGCTGCTCTTGCAGAGACCTGGGTTCATTCAGTTCCCAGAACTACATGGTGGCTAGCAGTCTGTAACTCCAGGTCCAGGGGATCTGATGCCCTCTTCTGCCATCTACAGGCATGGCACACGTGGTATAGTTACATACATGCAGGCAAAACATTGATACACATAAAATAAAAACAAATAAAAATGTTTTTAAAAAAGCAGGCTGTGGTGGCAGATGCCTTTAATCCAGCACTTGGGAGACAGATACAGGTAGATCTGGTCTACATAGTGAATTCCAGGACAGCTAGGGCTGTAGGCAGACCCTGCTTCAAAATGACGAAAAAAAATTTTTTAAAGAAAATGGGGTCTGAAGAGATGGCTCAGCTGATAAGAACACTTGCTTTTCTTTGAGAGGACCAGGTTTGTTTCCCAGCATCAATATGGTGGCTAACAATTGTTTGTAACTCCAGTACAGGGATCTGATGCCCTCTTCTGGCTTCCATAGGCATTGCACTCAGGTGGTGAACTTACATACTTAATAGGCAAACCACTCATACACATGAACTAAAAACGTTTTAAATAGAAAATGTATATTTATATATTTTAACTGATGAGGAATCAGGTAATTAGACCATCATATCAAACACATTTCAAGAAATGATTAAAAATCTGACCCTTTGAACAAAGGCTCAGAATAATATACAAATTGAGGGTCCTGCAGCCACCATCTGCAGCAGCTGTCTTCCCTCTTTTTCATGCCTGGCACTCACTGCTTGGAGCAGTGTTCACTCTGGGACTTTCAGAACTTTGCAAAAGCCTCTGTGGGGCTCTTCATGCCTTTGGAGGCACCAACTTTCATCCACCTCAACGTTCCAGGAAGGGACACGTTTTCTATAAATATCCTGAAGCTGTTTTAAACAAAGTGTTCAAAAGCTATCTTGCTTAGAAAAAAATCTTTCAGTGGGAAAGTGAAGATCCACAACAGACATGTAAGTGTACGCTCAGAGGTGGGGTTTTGTTTGTTTTTGAAAATGATGTCACGTTATGTTACATAGCAAGAGCTTAAAAATAACTGCTCCATCCTGCTGTTTGTCCTAAAACTGTTTTTTTAATTGGCTATTTTCAAATCATGTATCAACGGTTTAGGTACTGCTAGAAATTAAGACTGAGTTGCCAGAGTCACACAGCTCAAGGCTCATTATTACCATTAGTGCTGATAAGCTGATTTTAATTTGGTGTGTTGTAGGTGTAATGGACTGTACTTAAAACATGTTCTTACCAAATAAGGATGACGAACTTACAAACTAAGAACCACCTTGAATTCTTGGTTTCTAGATAATAACCCAAACAGGAATAACTATTTTGATGGTGGATCTATGCCTAACTAGATTCTGGACCTGGGATTCAAACATAGCAAATCCAGAGTCCTACTCTTCCTGACTCCACTGTAAGCATGATTCTTTTTTTTTTTTTTTTTTTTTGTCTTTTCAAGACAGGGTCTCCCTGTAGTCCCAGCTGTCCTGGAACTCACTCTGTAGACCAGGCTGTCCTTGAACTCACAAAGATCCGCCTGCCTCTGCCTCCCCAGTGCTAGGATTAAAGGCATGCGCCATCACGCCCGGCCTAAGCATGATTCTTTATCAGTAACATGAACATTTGTCTTCATGGTCTCCATAGTCCATGTGAATTCATTTTTAAGTGTTTTAATTATGTGTATATGTGTGAATTTGTCTCACCTCTGCCAAGTCTTCCTGAACACCCATTTGACCACTCCTTGTGTTTCCATAGGATTCCAATGGCACTGTGTGTTATTAGACTTAATACAAATGTTCTAAGTCTCTCTCATAAAATAGTTAACTATAAGAGTACACAATGCAGGATGTTTAGTTCTGCGTGCACTTGAAAAGTGTGCCAATGGTAAAAGGCTTCTGAATGCACAATAGTAATTCAGAATCAAGCATGAACTTGCCTGTGGTGCACTGCAACTCCCTTCAGCTTTGTGCTGAACCCACAATACATGCAGATTGTGAAGCGTGTGTTGTCACCCCATGCAGTGCCAATGAAGCCTGCCAGAACCCCTTAGCTCAGATCCCAGACACTAAATGTTAGGAGTTGTAGTGTTCTTTACGCTCATCCAGAGTTTTCTGTTGGAAAGCAATGATGTTTAATATTTTCCTACCGTCATTCCTCAGCATGTAAGAATCAAATTAGCACATCTATGGATTCCATTATTTTTTTTTCTTTTTTCAGGCAGGGTCTCCCTATAGCCCCAGCTGGCCTGAACTCACTATGTAGACCAGGCTGGCCTTGAGCTCACAGAGATCTACCTGCCTCTGTCTCTGCCTCTGCCTCCTGAGTGCTGAGATTAAAGGCCTGCGCCACCATATCTGCCAGAATATTTGGTATTAAAATATTGCTGTTTTGAGTTCCTGATTTGAATTTCATTTAAAGAAAAATCATTCAGTTAGTTTTAGACTTGAGATTAGGCCAGATTTCCAATAATTTCTAAAGTAGCTAAGTATACTTCTGCCATATCTATAAGAAACAGCATTTTCAGCTTTGATGATTATAAAAGCAAAATATAGCTGAACCCTGGAAAATGAAGATATTGTGTTCTGAAATATCAAATATTACATTAATATTTAATTCTCTATACAAAAATCCACAAGTATTTCAATCTAATTAGTATATTAATTGGCTTTTGTCTTTAAGAAATGGTACAATTCTATATATACCATATAACAGCTTTAAAATATATTTCTTTATGATTTATGGTTTATATTTCTTTATCAGTAAATGTTTGATTTATAAACCTGTTTTATCCATCTCTATGCCTGGGGTTATGTAAAAATATCTTGGGCAGTTCTTAATAAAGAAAAGAATATCTTAGGCAGAGGAGGTTTTGAGTGTAAGTCATTTAAGAAGCCCTACTGCAGCCTGCAAGGTGAATGCCAGACCATGGGGAGGAGGGAGAAAGTGGTGGTGGGGTGGGGGAACCAGAAGACCTAGAAGGGGATGGGGGAGGGGGGATGCCGACTAGCTGTGCAAGTCACATGCCTACAGATATTTTTTATGCCTGCACTTTTCTGTATTGCTAGGGAATAAGTAAAACCCAGTCACAAAATAAATGTACTCTGTATAATCTTTCTGACCCAGACTCTGGAAAACCATAAGAAACACTGAAGCGGTCATATTATTGTTTTCCAGAATTTCTTGAGGATTCCACTGTGTTTTCCCAGCAGAGCCACACGGTATGAAGATTTGGTTGTTTATTGGTACATTTCATCTAAGGCATAGCTGTACGGTGCCTCATTGTCTTAACCTGATAAGAAGGAGCAGAAACAATTGCTTTTTAAAAGTTGCCCTCAGTTTTCTGTCTCCTACAAGGTGGAGGCTTCAATTCCCCTTTTGGAACAAGTTTGCCAGTGTTTTGAGTCAAGCTACCTAAATGGACATTTTAGTTAAAGTCAAATGAAAGCAAAGCTCCTGCTCTGAGATGGTGAGGTTGGGGCCCCGTGGAGGCACGGAAGCTGCAGGGTGCATCTTTGCAGATTATATCTCTTTTGAAACAGAAAGTGGGGGGGGGGGCACAGATGCTGTGTGCTCCTGTGGAGAAGAGAAGAATTGCAAGAAGCTGCCTCTTCCAGAGGCTCTGTGGAAATCTGTGTGCTTAGTGCTGCTCTCCTGCACTGGGTACCATACAGGGCAGTAAACTGAAGAGGAAAGGCAGCACATACAAATTGCCTTGACTTTGGGTAATTCGTTCCCAGTAACTGCCACTCCGTCTTTGTACTGTGTTAATTATTCTGGGTTACCGTAGACAGCATTTTTTTCTATTGGGTCCTCCCTATCATAAAATAAAATACACTAATTCTAGTCATCTCAGTATTTTATAAAAATAACCAATGCTAGTCTCGTTGTGTGGGCTCTAGTGTGTAAGTGCTAGGTGGGAGGGCTCTAAGCTCAGTGGCTCAGTGGGGTGTTTAACTACTTCTCTGTTCAGTGTGGGTCAGCCCAGATAAGCGTGCTAGCACCTGGCTCTCATTAACAGCACCCCAGCCCCTGGCTCCACCCTGCTGCCCAAGCGCAGTTTAGACTCCTGCTCTGCTATTTCAGTTTACTTCCACACTGTCGTCCCGGCGGCCATGGCCTTCTTGTACCTTCTCCAGTCCGACTCCCACCCACATGAAAAGCCCGGGAACAGCCAGCTTCCTCAGTTTCCTAGCAAAGTGAGAACACCCTCTGCCGACACCCAGGCTTCAATCTGAACACCCTACACAGCTGACTGATGCAGAAGCCAGAAGGACAAGTTCCCATCTAATAAGAAGTCAAGCTTGTCCCTCTGTCTGGTGTCTGAGGACCTGGCAGAGTCTTCAGGCACAGTAGGGGACAATGAGGAGAAGTAGGATGAGAAGATAAAGGAGACGTCAGGACAGGCAGAACCCAGATAGCCTAGAGCGCCTCCCGTAACTACATGTGGAGTAATATGCACTCACTTCAGCTTATCTAAGTGAGATAGAGGATATAAAAACTCGGGGATAGTGTTCTCAGATACCATTAAACCATTTTTTTTTTCCTTAGTCATTCTAGGAATGATTGGTTTGCTTGCTTTGCGAGTTTCTCTTTGACTGGTAATTTTAACTGTGGTGTTAAACTCTGATTGGCTGGTGTACTAGATCAGTAACTTTTTTTAATACTTTCTTTTTTAATTTTATTTATTTATTCATTTATTTCTGTTTGTGAATGTACTGTCTGCATGTAGGTTTGTGCCCCCGTATCATGCAATGCCACGGAGGTCTGAAGAGGCCATTGGATTCCCCTGGAACTGGAGTGAAAGACGGTTCTCAGCCGCCATGTGGATGCTGGGGATCGAACCTGGGTCCTCTGCAAGAGCAGTCAGCACTCTTAACCGCTAGGCCATCTCTCCAGCCCCTAGATTGGTAACTTTAATTGTGATGCTAAACTCTGATAGGCTGTTGTACTTATAAATTGCCCTGTAACCCGCACCTCATGGCCACACTCCTCCTCCCGAGCTGAGTGTCAGCCCAGCGTCATAATTAAATTAAACCCTCCTTTAAAATTCCACGTGGTTAAGTGAGCTATGTAGTCTTTGGAGCTATGTAGTCTTTGTATGTATGTAAGTATGTATGTATGTATGTATGTATGTATGGATGGATGGATGTATTTAGTGTATGGGGGGTATGTTCATAGTCAGCATGTGGAGGTCACAACACAAATTGTAGGTGTCAGTTCTGTCCTTCATTCTACCATGTTGGTCCCTGGGATTGAACTCAGGACCTTAGGCTTGGGGGCAAGGTCCTTTAGTGACTGAGCTATTCTGTCTGCCAAGCTCGGGGTTAATCTCAGTGTTTATTTTTGAAAAATATATCCACTTCCTCTCAAAATCTACGTCATTTGAAATCAGGTGTTCAATTTCTTTTCCTTCTCTGTCATAGCTCTCTTTTGAAATTATTATTATTATTATTATTATTATTATTATTATTTTTGGTCTTTTTGAGACAGGGTCTCCCTGTAGCCCCAGCTGTCCTGGAACTCTTTATATAGAACCGGCTGGCCTTGAACTCACAGAGATCCTCCTGCCTCTGCCTCCCGAGTGCTGGGATTAAGGTGTGCACTATTTTTAATTTTTAAGAAGAGTTTTTTAAAATAAAATCAAGAGAAAAATGGAAAACATATCCGTACATGAAGACATTCCCTTTATACTGGTATTAGGTTGGGACCCATTGAGAATGCAGCTCAAATTGCCCACTCTTTCTGGAAAGAACAGAAGCAGTACACATCCATTAGCTATTAAGTGCTGGTGTAATAGTTATATATTTCTTCACTAATTTTTCTCAAAGATACTGCATGATCATCCCTTTATAGATGAGCAAGCTAAAGACAGAGATCAAGATACACGGCCAAGGTAAGACAGTGCACACAGCACTGCACAGTTCAGAAGTCCTTGCAGCAGAGTCTCACAGGCCCTTAGGATTTTCTTCTCTGTGAAGTGAATCCACCTGGAAGCTGTTCTCCTCTCACCTCCAAACACACCCAGAGATCCTGCAAGGAACCCCCAAGAGGTGCAGGACAAAGTGAAGCAATCCTGAGTCTCCAGACCTCCTGAGAAGTCTTACCACATTCCACTTTGTGCTTCATTTCTCTGTGACCCATGTCTTGCTCTATCTTTCTGCCTCTTTTGTTCCAGACGTTGCTACTCAGGCCACCTTCTACATTGCTGTGAATTATCCCCACTCTACCATGCCACAGCTTTCATAAGCCCTGACCATGGGTGAGGTTCCAGGACCACAGGGTCTAGGATGTGTTTATATTTAAGAAGCCTGGCCTGTGCTCAGTCGTCCCTGCCTTCAGAGGCAGAGCTTCATACTAGACATTTATTGCTACCTCAGTAGTAAGCATCTGGCATTGAAGAATGGGAAGACAAAGGGAATTTTTACTTCATATATTTATTTAATTATTGGTATTAAAACAAAATATGCTATAGGCGTTATGAAGGAATATACAACTGGTACAATGACATAGGACATAACCTATAATTGAAGCATTCCATGTGTACTTCCTATGTGTGTGCCTGGTTATCTTATAACATGTTATCATGTGTGTGTGTGTGTGTGTGTGTGTGTGTGTGTGTTCTCTGATATTTGAATCCTGAAAGAACTCTAGTCCCAGAATATCATCTTGTGGGAAGAGCTGGTTACCTGGTTGCCTGATCAATAGTTCTTTAGTAGCAAAATGGAAAAAGCCAGTTCCCCAAGGTCTGATCCTTCTCATGGGTCCCTTGTAGTTAAAAGATTATTTTTTTCTTGGCTGGCTTTTGTCTCAGAAATTCTTTACTGTTCAGAATTTGTCAGAAATCCAGTTTATATCCTTTCAGGAAATGTGTCTGTTATCAACTGAAATGAGCTCTGTCTTCATGTTCATTGTTGCTTGGCTCTATTTTTTCTTTCCCCTGTAGTCCCCCTATAGTCTTTACCTCTTTTCTCCAGTGTCTAGAATTATGTCTATACACTCAACTGGTCCTTGCTCAACATGTGAGCCAGCAAAAAGTCCATTTGAAACAGTGATGCTTTTTTTTTTTTTTTTTGTCTTTTTGAGACAGGGTCTCCCTGTAGCTCCAGCTGGCCTGGAACTGGATATGTAAACCAGGCTGGCCTTGAACTCACAGAGATCCACCTGCCTGTGCCTCCCAAGTCTGGGATTAAAGACATGGAAACTTCTTGCAGTGTTACTGGTTCTAAATGCATTGATAGGATTCAGAATATATAATATTTGGAAATATAATGTTTAAAAATGATCAAAACCAATTTGGAACAAGTATATTTTAGAGCTATTTATAATATCGGGCTCTCTTAAAATATTACTAGATTGCATAATATGGAAAACCAAAGTTGAAGCAATGCTTGTTCTGTGCCAGATCTGTTATTAGCTGCTCTTGTTGGGGGACAAATACCTGACTAGGAGCAAGTTAAGGGAGGAAGGTTGTTTTGGCTCCTGGTTTGAGCACTGGAGATCAGTCCATATGTCAGGAAAGGATAGCAGGATCATGGGGGGGACTGGTCATACTGAGCACATAATCATGAAACAGCACACAGAATGTGGGGCAAGACTGTAAAGCCTCAAGACCCCCCCCCCAGTTATCTACTTCTTCCAGTAGGGTTCTACCACCTGAAAGCCTGAAAGTACAGCACTGACTGCAGATCAAGTGTTCAAATACAGGAGCCTATAAGGGACAAATCACATTCACACCACAACATCAACCAGTACTGTACTTTGTTTAGTATTTATTTATTTATTTATTTATTTATTTATTTATTTATTTAACTTTGGGGGCTTATTTTTGAGACAGGGTCTCCCTTTAGCCCTGGGTGGCCTGGAACTCACTCTGCAGATCAGGCTGGCCTTGAGCTCACAGAGATCTGCCTGCCTCTGCTGGGATTAAAGGCATGCACCACCATGCCCAGCTCTGTTTAGCATTTAATACAACGCTCAGCTCAAAATAACTACTATCATTCCTGTGTTCCAATGGAGAAATTCAGACCATGTTCAGGACCACACAACTCCTGACACTTGGAAAATAATGTCACGTGGCAGTTTTCTTGCTCTAAAGTCTTTTTAGCATTTTTATTAGCATACTTGAATTGAACAAAATAATGGGTTTCATTCGACATCTTCATACGTCTGTTACTTTGTCCTTTCCCTCACTGGGGCCCCTCCTATATTCTGCATTCATACTTCACTTTTCTTCTAGATTTCATACAGGAGAGAAAATGTGCAATCTATGTCTTTCTGAGTCTGCCTCCTCACTTAACAGGATGATTTCCAGTTGCATTCATGTTCCTTCGATGGGCCCAATTTTGTTATTTGTGGCTGGATGATGCCACACAGCATGTGACCACTCTGTTGTCCCCTCACATGCCCCTGCTGATAGCACCTCACTAACTGGCAGCTTGGCTACTGCCAAGATAAACTTGGGTACAAGATGTCTCTACAGCAGGTTGACTTTCATAACGTTGGGTAAGTTATACTTTCTTCTTCAGTAAATTTATTTTTTAAAAGTCATGGAATAATAAAATGCATATTTCCTGTGAGTTATTAATTTCCATTTTGCATATTTGAGTTTTTAGAAAGTCCCACATGTTTAAGAAAATTACAGCACGCTACTTGGGAACTGGGTATGAGAAACTGTAAGGCTTAGAAAAATTCTTAGTGCTGAAGAGCACTGCAGTACTTATTTCATTAATATTTAATTCTCCTATGAAAGTGATAACTCAAATAATTTAAAAAACTATTTTTAAGAGAACTGATTTAACATACTTTATGCAAATTGAAATGAACTTCACATCTATCATTCAGAGAATTAATCCTCTCAGTTTGTCTCCAAGGCTCTACTTCATAATTTAAGGAAAAATACAGCCCAATAAGGGACATTAACCTTTTTTTTTAAAATTTTATTTATTTTTGTATGTGTATGAATATACTGTCTGCATGTACGTTTGTGCACCCGTGTCGTGCAATGCTGCGGAGTTCAGAAGAGGGTGTCGGATTCCCCTGGAACTGGAGTTCTCCTGGAATTGGAGTTACAGACAGTTCTTAGCCGCCATGTGGGTGCTGGGGATCGAACCCGGTTCCTCTGCAAGAGCAGTCGGTGCTCTTAACCGCTAGGTTATCTCTCCAGCCCCTGGGACATTAACCTTTTATCCAAAAGGGACGGTTTAGCAGTGTGGAGCTGTGCGGCACGTCAGAACACCCGCCAACACTGCTACCCACTACACGCAGAATCAGGTGCTAGAGAAATAATCTCAGTGGACTGAGTTTTTCTAAACAGCTCAGCAACTCTAAAACGAGATTCACCTTGCCACTATGTAATTTGAGCTTAAATTACATTCTCCCTGAGCTGTAGTTGTCCAGGAGCAAATACTCAAGTCATAGTAGAAGCAAGTTCCTCTGACTCATCTTTGAACTGATGAGCCTTTCCAGGTCATGTGGAAAAATCAACCTTTGTGAATAGCAAGGAGAAAGTGACGGTGATCTGGATAATTTACTGTAGCAGAAACCAGATCTGTTAGAACGTGTTTTGTCCTCAGAGGATCAAAGTCATGTGGCTTTGGAGGGAGAAGAAGTAAACCAGTGGCACAGTGAAGACTCCAGAGATGAACACCCAATGCTCATATAAATACGAGATTTATTTCTCATCTGGGGGATATATTTTATTCAACCAATAAGACAGAAAATATGGAAGCAATTTGTAAGCTTTGTCTAGAGAAAGAAGTAAAATCTGATTCATTAAAACCATTCACACTAAAAATAAGATCTGCATTGATCAAATAATTAAATGTTTTTAAAAGATTAAACAACTAGGGGTTGGAGAAGTGGCTCAATGGTTAAGAGCACTGGCTGCTCCTGCAGAGGACCCAGGCTCGATTCCCAGAACCCACATGGTGGCTAACAACCATCCATCTGTAACTCCGGTTCTAGGGTATACAAAACAGTCTTCTGAATCTGTAGGCACTGCACAGCAGGGGTGTACTTACACGCATGCAGGTAATACATTCATACACATCAAAAATAAAAATAAGAAATAAAATATTTTAAAAAGTTAAGCTAAATAATTGAGTTTGGTAAAGCTCTTCAATGGCCTTGGGTATAGAGAAGGTTCTGCTGCAAGTGACAGGCTCGACAGGCAAAGCTCTAAAGAAAACTGCACTTAATCACATCAGAATTTGCAGCTTAACTGGTTATAAAACATCATAAAAAGACTTATAGACTATATTACTTCCTGGCAAAAAAATATTTGGAGCATATATGACATACAAAAGATCACATTAAAAAATGTTTATGTGGGGGCTGGAGAGATGGCTCAGCAATTAAGAGCACCGACTGCTCTTGCAGAGGACCTGGGTTTGATTCCCAGCACCCACATGGCAGCTAAGAACCATTTTTAACTCCAGTTCCAGGGGAATCTGATGCCTTCTTCTGACCTCCGCAGCACTGCACGACACAGGTGTACCAACCTACATGCAGACAGTACACTCATACACATAAAAAATAATAATTAATTAATTAAAAAACATTTATGTGGTATAAAGGAGATGGCTCAGGGGGTAAAGCACTTGCCAGCTCACAAGCCTGAAGACCTGAGTTTGGATCCCTGAAGCCCATGTAAAAATCAGACACCACAGGCACACGTTTATATTCCTAGAACCCCAGGGGACTTGGGGGAGAGTCTCCCCCAGAAACTTGTGCATCAGCTCAGCCAGCCTGGGGTACACTGCACAGCGGCATACAGCGGCACATAACAATTCCCTGCCTCAAACAAGGTAGAAGGTGAGAAGTATGGCATGTGTGCACCTGTCCTCACATAGTGCAGCTCATACATGCCTCCCCCATTACATATACACATCATACACACACATCACAGACACACAACATATGCACTCAAAGGATATATACACATCATACACACACCTAAAATATGTTTCAAGATGTTTCTTTGGGGGAATTTCCCAAGACCACCTGAAGCACAGGTCAACAGGAAAAAGAATAAACAGATAGAAATCTGGACTGAATGATATGATACACCAAATGGACCTCACAGACATCTACTGAATATTCCACCCTAATACCACTTTCTACTCAGCACCCCATGGAATATTCTCCAAAATCAACCACATACTGGGACACAGAAGAAAGCTACACAAATTCAAAAAGATTGAAATAATTTTATGCATTCTATCAGACCACAATGCAATAAAGCTCACTATCAACACCAGGAGAAGCCCTACTATCTATAAGAACACATGGAGACTAAACAACACACTCCTGAACAATGAATGGGTCAAGGAAGAGATAAAGAAAGAAATAAAAGCATTCCTGGAACTGAATGAAAATGACAATACAACACAGCAAAGCCTATGGGATACCTTAAAAGCAGTCCTAAGAGGGAAGTTTATAGCCCTGGGTGCCTACATTAGAAAAACAGAAAGAGCACAAGTGATTGATCTAACACTGCAGCTAAAAGCACTCAAGAGGCAACAACAGATGAACCCTAAACGCAACAGACAGGAAGAAATAACAAAAATCAGAGCAGAAATCAATGAAATAGAAACAAAGAAAACAATACAAAAAATATAAACATGGCTGGCCATGTATCTCTGCAGTAAGATGAGTCTAGTGGGTACATGCCCAAGGATGTATGGCCTGGGCTCAGGTGGCAAGTTCATTCCAAGTCTTCCAACACATTTCTCCACACAGCTTTCCATGGTGGTGTTAAGTTTAAATTCCACCAGCAGTGGATGAGTGTTCCCTTGCCCCACAAACCTCTCTAGCACTTGGTATCATTTGTTTCTTGATCCTAGCCAGTCTTATTAGTGATATTTATAGTTTTTATTATTTTGGTTTTGATTGCATTTCCTTAATTATTAGGACATTTAACACTTCTTAAGATGTTCTCACCATCTCTAACTTCCTCACTTGTGAAGTCTTCTGTTCAGCTCTTTGCTCCATCTATTGAGTGATCATTTGTTTTCTTTCTTCTTGTTTTTTTGAGTAGTTTATGTATTCTGGAAATCAATGCTTCTCAGATGTTTCTGCAGTGAAGTTTCCTCCACTCTGTGGGTTTCTCTTCACTTCCTTGATTGTTTCTTTTGATGTTACAGAAGCTTTTGAGGTTAATGAGGTCCCATTTGTCAATTTGTCTACCTTAATTCTTGCACAGCTGCTGTTTGATTTAGAAGTCTTTTTCCTATGCCTGGTGTCTGTAGGCCGCCTGCCACAACTTTTTCTTCAATCGCCTTCTGAGTTTGAAGTTTCACGTTGAGGTCTTTAAACGCCTCTAGAGTTGACTTTTGTACATGGGTGAGAGGTAGGGTGTTTAATTTCTTCTACTGGTACAAGTGTCTTGCCAACACCACTTGCTGAAGATGCTGTCTTTCCTCCATTGTGTCTTCTTGGTCCCCTTGTCAACTATGAGTGGCTGAAATTGGTATGTGCACAAGTTTGGATCTTCGGTTTTTTGTTCCATTTGTCAACAGATCTGTTTGTTCTGCCAGTCCAGGCTGCTTTTTAGCCTATAGCCTCGTGTAGTATAGTTTACAGGTCTGGTTGTAGAGATCCCCCCCCCGTATTGCTCTTTTTTCACTTCAGGGTGTTGGCTTATCGGGGTCTGGTCCAAAGGAAATTACGGACTGTCCAGCCCGTGAAGAACTCGGGAAATGTCTGTAATGGGATGGCTATAAATTCGATACCCTCGAGTGTATGTTATACATGACCTAAGTAATGCCACTCCCCAGAGCGCATGGAGCGTCCATCTCATGTCTCGTCAATTCCTCTCTGGCAAGTGTGTAAAAATGCCTCATCTGTTCATGTAGGTGGCCTAGGATGAGTTTGGGCTATGAAGTAGAGAAGGTCTCCCTGAGATTTGTAAAAGTCATTATAGAACTCCAGCCGTGGAAACAACTTCCTCGGAATCCCGTCGTGTGTGGGTCCCGCGCCAATCGATAATGAACATCTATACTAAAACATATTCTGTATAATGGTCTAATCCCTTCCATAAACTCCCTCAGTCAGAAGATGAAAAATGCTAAGGGAATGAGGGCTTGTCTCATTACAAAGTATCTACTATATTGGTTGACTCTTTGGCAAAGTCCATGTGAAAGGTGCATTTTCTGTAGATGTAAAAAAAATTAATATAACTCGCTAATGTCTGAACTCATGTTTCGTTAAATTGTTGGAGTCTTTTTAAGTCTTTTATNTTATTGCAGCTCTCTTCACAATAGCAAGGAGCTAGAACCAACCCAAGTGCCCCTCAACTGACGAGTGGATAGAGAAAATGTGGTACATTTAGACAATGGAGTTCTATGCAGCAGTAAAGAAAGATGACATTATGAGCTTTGCAGGAAAATGGCTGGAGCTAGAAGATATCATGCTGAGTAAAGTAACACAGTCCCAGAAAAACAAAGGATGAATGGCATTCCTCATCTGTGGATGTTAGCACCAATTACCTAATTGTATGGCAAACTGAGCAATGTCAATGTTATCTGAAAACAATTGTGCTCTTATATCGTGAATCCCTTAAAAAATAATAAATAAATAAATAAATAAATAAAGATGTTTCTTTAAGCCAGGTGTGGTGGTGCATGCCTGTAGTCCTACCACTTGGGAGGTAGAGACAGTAGAAAAAAGAGTTCAAGGCTAGCCAAGGCCAAGTGAAAACCTGGTGCAAAAACAAAAGAAACCAAACCAAGATAAGCAACAATAACACCAAAAATAAATGCTAATCTATAATGTAAAATACTAGAAAAGAAAATAATCATTATAATGAACAGACATATTCCCTCTGGCAATTGGAGAAGGGCAATGTAATCTAAGATTACACATTTCATCTCAAGATGCCTGAGGTGAGAGGGAATAAAACACCTAGCAGTGGTAGAGATGTAAAGAAACTGTATTCTCATAGGACTGGGGGAGTCAGGAGCCTGGAACCTCACCAGGGGACCTTTTGGAAGTGAGGAGTCTAACACTTGACATGTTCAGTATCACTGAAATGTCACTCTGCTCCAGGGTCATAGCCAGAGACAATGTTTACAGACAGACATGAAGATCACCTAAGTGCTGTTTGCTACTGAAATGCAGAGCAACCAGTGTACTTCATGAGAGAGGATTATTTACACAGAAGACAACAGGATCCCCCACTGAAAATTACCATGGAGCCCTCTTCATCTGGATTCAAAAACTGAGTCCATGGAATAAAAACAGAAGTTATAAGAAAATATTTGCACTATCATCACATGTTTAGTGTATCTGTTCTGTTCATGTACAGACACACACACACACACACACACACACTCTTTGAAAACAGATTGGAAAAATATAAATCCAGCATTCATAGTGATTCATTCTAAGTAGCTTAAGTTGGGTTTTATACTTTTTATATAAGTCTAGATGGACTATTTTTTTCAGCAACATTATGTTTTTATGGCCAGAGAAATATAACATTTATTATGAAAATAATTCAATGACAGTGGAATATAAAAATTTTACATTATACTTCCAGTATGATATTTTAAAATGTGTGTGTAGGTATTTAAACAGTACTAATTGTTATGGTAGGTTTCTTTGGTATAGACACAGATGTTTGGATGGTATGTTAATTCATGATTTACATTTTCTTCTGTTAAGTATGGCAGGGTCATCGTGTGGTTTATAAAATCTCCTAACCATTAGAGGATGTAAGCTTGTGGCATCAGCCGTGGGTTATTCCTCCAAGGAGAGAGCTAATAGCCAATTAGATTTGGGATATACAGACATATGGCTGCCACTGCTGCACAGTATTTCCAGGCAGATGAGGTGTAGCTGGTGCTGACGGAGGAGTCTTGCTTGACTCAAGGAGACCTATATTTGCTTTATTGGTTTAGTGGTCTTTGGTAACACTCTCTGGCATCCCAGAGACCATCTGTATACTTGCAAGTGCGGTCTCCATACATCTTTCCCATGTTTATATCAGGTCTTCAACAGCAGGGCCTTATCGCCTCTCTTCCTGCAGATATCCCAGTTTGGAGGCAAGGAGCCTTTACCATTTGTGGGGGCTTGGATCCCCTGGCCAACATCTCCTTGGTAGAATAATCCATTGTTGATGTCAGAGCTCCTGTATTAATATATTTTGTTTAAGTGCATAGCTTAAGGAGACTTTAGCATTATATTTGGTTCTGAATAGAGAATAATCCTTTTCACAGTTTCTATGTCCATTAGTCAATTAAAGAAGGCAGTTTTACTGATTTTACAAGAGAATACCTCTATAACAGCTGGCTCCAATCTACAGCTGGAGAACGACCTCATCATCATCATATTTCTCCTTATTCTATGGGGGGGGGTTAAGAAAGTCTCTTGTATTAAAACCTTTGCAGCACCTAGAAGGTAAGCTTCGTTAGGATTCATTAAAAATAGTTGTTACTAGTAGGATCCANTTGGTTTTGAATAGAGAATAATCCTTTTCAGAGTTTCTATGTCCATTGTCAATTAAAGACGGCAGTTTTATGATTTTACAAGGAATACCTCTATAACAGCTTGGCTCAAATCTACGAGCGGAGAAGGACCTCATACCTATATATCTAATTGTGTGTGCTTCATTAGTAGGATCGAAAGCTATATAGGTAATACTGTTTATACTAAATATCTAATTGCATGTGCTTCATTAGTAGGATCGAAAGGTTATGCCTGGACAAGCTGTGCAGCCCATGAAAGAAACAGCCAGAACTGACTAGAGACCAAGACATCAGCTCCAGAGAAAGTAGAGTGTTTGCTCTTCCATCCACCTGTGCCCTTTTCTCTAAGCCTAGGGCAACAATCTGAGGAAGAGGGGCGTGGTAGAATGTAAGGGCTTCGATTGGGGTTTAATGGTGAAACTCAACAATATAGACTGGACACTCATTTGATCAACTTGATTGAACATACAAGCCCCCCCTGGTGGATGTGGGACCCATGAGCTGTGGGGTTTGGGCACAACTGCTTGCAAATTGGTTTTACATGAAGGAATGCTTGTACTCACAACAATTCTACTTATTGTTAAAAAAAATGAAAGCAAAACAAAAAAGCAGAGAAAGATGCAGAAAACTTACGGCAGAATGCATGATCTGGGATGGGTAGGGGTGGGGTGGCGGGAAGGGAAGGGGATATATGCCTGAACTGAATTGGAAAATGTTGTATGAAATACACAAAGCATCAATAAAAAAAATGTGTGTGGTGTTATGACAATAACCTAACAGCTATTAAAAAATTAAGACTGGGCTGGAGAGATGGCTCAATGGTTAGTAACTCATACTTGTCTGACGGAAGACCCAGCACCTGTATTGGGCAGCTTACAACCATCTTTAACTCTGACTTCAAGGTAATCCCATGCTGCTGGCCTCCATGGGACCTGCACTTACCAATGCGCATGCATACATACATGCACACTTATACACACACACACAATTAAAATAAAAATACCTTAAAATTATATGATTTTCTTAAAAAATTAAGGCTAACAATAATGCTTTTCCTAAACACACTGTGATTGTGCTATTCTTTTCTCTATCAGCTGGTATAAAGTTTTGACCATGTGCCACAATATGCATTATTAAAATACAAATAGATAACATGACTATCAAAAGAACTGCGGGTGTTATGGTTTGCCACTAAGTTACTGTTGAGTGACTTAATCAAGTTGAGTATTTTTGTGTTATTTGTAGCAATGGCAAACCGCTGCTTAGGAATTATAACAAGTTGTGAGTAGTTCTTATACAGAAGGTTAGACGAAGTTCCCCTGAAGTCAACCTAGCAACAGCAAACACATTCACTAGAGTTACAATGAGCACGATCCAGTTTTCCTTTACAAGGACAGACTCTGAGGTAAGAACTTTATTCCTTTCATCACATTTACTCCTCCCAACAGCCTTGTGTAAAAGGCATTGATATCTTTGTTTCATAAAGAAGAAAATTGATAAGGACCAAAAATGTTCCCCAAGGCCACCAGTCTCGGTGTGTCAGAACAAGAGCCTAACAAGTGTATCCAACTTATATGCATCCCAGCAAGAGCTGTGAATGACCTAACACATTTGTAGATGACAGCATCAAGTTCAAAAGGTTGGCCACTTCTGGTAGATTAAGGTCCTTTGTCTCCCTGACCAAGCTCTTACATGCAATGAAATAAGCCATTGATAAATCATTTGTAAATACATCACTGACGGTGACTTGACTAAATACATATGTTCAAGATCTAAGAGATCAGTTACAGCCTCAGTGGATACCTTAGGGTTACAGTGGCAGGTACTGACTGACTTAGAATTCTCGGGTGCATGTGGTTCCTCATTGGTGGGAGGGTTGACTTGAAAGTATGTTGTACTGTCTATCTTACAGTATTTAAGGTGAGAAAAGTCATACTTGAAACAGTTCTTAGTGCCCTTAAGCCTCCTCCAAGTCTATATAATCCTATTCTGATGCTTCAATTGCCAAATCATTGTCTGAGTTCTAATTTCTATGAAACTGTCACATGCGTCCACTCAAACGGACAGGGACCTGTAACTCTCAGAGTGTGTATTGGCTGTTGAGTAGTTGGGTGTTTTCAAAGAATACTATGAAGGTTCCATAGTCATCTGTGGGTGTGTGGGCACTGTGATTTTGTAATGGGTGCGTTCCCAATGTGCACAGTACTGTTTCATAAAGACAAACTCTTAAATTTATCATGCCATGTCTACCCCCCGTCTTCTACTTCCCCCGTTTCCACTTTACTTCCCTGTCTTTTTTCTGTTTTCTGGTTCTATGTCACAGACATTTCACATTAATACATGTTAAATGTATCTATATGCAATCTAAGATCCACAAATGAGAGAAAACGTGATGTTTGTCTTTCTGGAAGTCTGGTTCATTTTGCTTAATAAGCTCTCTACTTGTGTTCTACAAACAACATAATTTCATTCTTCATTATGGTTGACTAAAACTTAATTTTGTGTATATACCATGTCCATTTTTAAAAAATATATTTATTATGTGGATGAGTATATTGCCCATATGCATGTAAGTGTACTTGCGTTGTGCAAAACCTGGAGAGGTCAGAACAAGGCAGCAGATCCCCTGGAACTGGAGTTATGGACAGCTGTTAGCTGCTACGTGGGTGCTGAGAATCAAAGTTGGGTCCTGTGCAAGAGCAGTTAGTGCTCTTAACTTCTGAGTCATCTCTACAGCCCCCTATGTCCATTTTTAAATCATTTACCAACAAATCTGTAATTTCAGTGGAGCTTGATGGGGACTGATTATCTTTATTCTACTTATGAACAGCCAAGGAGATTAAAAAAAAATGATTGGTGGAATTGCAGGAACTGTCCTTGCTCAGACAAATGGTGGCTCAGACTCTGGCTGCAGAACTGGAACCCTGGGTTCCCTGGTTGTTTCTCTTATGAAGTTATGCATCCTTGTGGCCTCTCCCACGGTGGCCTCTTGAGAAAAGCTGGGCACTTTGCATGTTGGCCCAGGGTTGCTAGCGCAAGTCTGCATGCCCCTTAAGAGAAGGAGACAAGCGGACACACTTACCTTTCATGATCTAGCTAGGAGCTAACGCGGCCTCACTCGCACTGCTGCTCGTTCTTTAGAAACAAATGGCCACTGCTGGTCCAGTGTTGAAAGCCGGATAACTGGAATCTCCAACCTTTAACCGGAGGAGTATTAAAGAAATTGCAGGCAAATTTGAAACCAGTTGTACAGATGGATCAATACCTTGTTAATGTTGTCGAAAGCCAACTGCAGTGGGAGTTGTTCAAGAGAAGTGGTGATAGCGGTCAGGGGAGCAACAAAGAAGTGAGAAGAAGGGATGAGAAGTGAGGAAGGAAGGAACTGCACTTGAGAGGGAAGAGCTGAACGCTATGGAAGCAGAAAGGTGGCAGAGTGAGATAAAGTCCTAGCTCTCAGTATGATGTCAAGCTTCAATCGGTGCTTGACAGCCTGGCTCGGGGATCATATATTCTGACTTGTGCTGACTCTGACTCTGTAGTATATGAGCGAATCTTTTGGTCTAGCCAATCTTGGTACAATTTGCCCTCTAGGGATCTGTGAGCTACTATGCTCCTCTAACCCCCCAAAGGTGGCTGGCCAGCCAGCTCTACAGGGACAACAGAGATTATCCCTAGGAAGCCACTGTGCTCAACTCCAGGGCAATGTGCTTTCGGATTTCTGGTGGAGTTCTAATTTTGCAACTCTGTTCTTACATAATCACTCGCACATAATTAACCTCCCAATTCAGTACTGTTTGCCATCACTCAAATGAAATAGTCCATCCTCAGAGTACATGACTGAACAAAAGTCCTTCTTAGGAGTAAAGCCATTTAAAACATATCCATTGTTTTAACAAGAAAATGTCCAAGTTTGTAGTACTATTCACTAGTAAACACCAAACTGGATCTTCATATTGTGGACATTGCGGACATTGCGGACAGGGGTCTTAATCACACAATGCAGAGTCACTTCGCAGCTTTTATCATTCTTTTTTTTTAAATTTTTTTTATTAATTTTTATTTATTTCTGTATGTGTATGAATGTACTGTCTGCATGCAAGTCTGTGCACCCGTGTCGTGCAACGCCGCGGAGTTCAGAAGAGGGTCTCGGATTCCCGTGGAACTGGAGTTCTTCTGGAATTGGAGCTTCAGACGGTTCTCAGCCGCCATGTGGGTGCTGGGGATCGAACCCGGGTCCTCTGTAAGAGCGGTCGGCGCTCTTAACCGCTAGGCCATCTCTCCAGCCCAGCTTTTATCATTCTTATGAGCTTCAGTTTAAGTTTAAATGAAATGGTAGACTCACACAGAAAAATGGTTCTTTGGTTGCTAAAATGGTTCATTTTTACAAGGCAGGGAATAAATGAACAAGTTAATTAACTCTTAGGAAATATGACAGTGTCCAGGAAAGTTTCCAAATACATTTCCAAATACAGTGGGACAAACTTTAGATATGGACATCATGTCTCCAAAGAACTTCACTTTCAAAAGTTACAAAAGACTGATAGAATCTGGAGTCTTCATAACTGTTCAGTGAAATTTCAAAAACCATGTATAATCTTTGTTTCACAAACAGAGCACTGGAAATGAACAGGGGTCAGTGGTCTGTATTGCAGGCAGGATTCCAGCGCCATCTACTGCACCCACTGGTCAGCACGTAGTTGTCGTCAACTGTTAACTGAGTGATCTTTAAGAATGGCTAGATTCCCAGACTGTCTCAACATTTCCTTTACGGAGCAATCCTACTGTGTGTCCCCCACCTCTCCTAGATATTTGGAGACACTGATGGAAAGAAGATGTTCTGGACTTTCTAGCCAGAGACACAAAAGTGGGTAGTGGGGGAAAGCCCTGTGTGCTGGGCCAGTCACTCTGGCCACAGCAGATAAGAGAGAGTTGCAGATAAAGACAGAATTTCAATCAACCACTAAACAGATTCCCGCTGAGGAACATGCTGGAAGAACGTGAACAGTTAAGACAGAAAACTACCATATGGCTGCTCTTAATGACCCAATCAATACAAGAAAAGTGTCGAGCTTCTAATCAGCTCTAAACCAAAATCTCATTTGTTTGCTATATTTCTAGCTTTAAGGAAGCCAAAGCTCTGACGCTCATTTACCTTGATTCACACTTTACCAGGGACACAAGGTAGGGAGAGAAAAAATGAAATAATTCATTTTTTATTGTCTTCAAGATGGCCCTTTCCTCTGTTCGTGCCTCATGCTTCCCTCTCCTCCCACCAGCTCACCTGTAAGCTCTGCCTTCAAGTTATTCAACTGTGTGAGATTAGTTTTATGACACAAAAATACTTTAGAGAAAGGCCCCTGAACAACACAGGAAGAAATCTACTCTCCTTCTTTCCCATGCATACGCAGAGTGGCTACCGCTCTCTGAGGCTCTGGCCAGAGGCCCTTCTGTTAACCAGACCCTTTACTTCTAGATGGCCAGCTCTGCTAGGCCAGCATAGCTCAGGATGGGCTTAGTTCTCTCCAGTCCAGGGTGCATTTCTGCAGGCAAGCTCTGTCTTGTTCTCTGAACATCTCACGTATTTCATCTTGACAACCCCCTAGCCATCAGCACTGTGCAGAGCTCCATCAAAGCAGGAAATGTTGGTTCTACACCAGAAGGAAGGCAGCCAATAAAAATCCACACATTGAATGAACCTGCATTTTCTGTCTATTAGCCTCAACTCTTTTAAATGTATTTTATTATTTTTATTTTTTTAACTTATTTTATTTTATTTATTTATTTTGCATGTGTATGAATGTACTGTCTGCATGTAGGTTTGTGCATCCATGTCGTGCAATGCCGCGGGGGTCAGAAGATGGTGTTGGATTCCCCTGGAACTGGAGTTCTCCTGGAATTGGAGTTACAGATTGTTCTCAGCCGCCATGTGGGTGCTGGGGATCGAACCCGTGCACCCTATATGTCATGAATTCCCTGTGGAGGTTAGAAGAAGGCATTGGATTCCTTGGAATTGGAGTTAAGGATGGTTGTTAGCCACTATGTGGGTGCTGGTAACTGAACCTTGGTCCTCTTTAAGAGCAGCCAGTGCTCTTAACCACTTCTCCAGCTCCTAGCCTCAATTTTTAGACCTCACAAATGCTCTAATCCATCCCTACTCATTCCCCAGTTCTGCCTCCTGTGGGAAGTGAGCTTGGATTTGCCTGTTCAGGGATTTCCCCTTCTCTGAACTCCAGAATCATCTAAAAAAAAAAAAACTTGGACCCTGGCCCCTATGGGCTGCTCTCCTACGCTCTGTTCATGGAGTTTGTCCTTTATACTCACTGACCAGCATGTTGGTCACCATACAGTCACCTCCTGCTTACATATCTGGTGACATCCTGGATTTCTCCCAAGCTTAGGAGGGCAGTGAGATTTTCCTCTATGCCTTGCACTGGCCCATAAGAGATGGTTGGTCTATCTTGTACTTACTCTGCTGAATCTGAACTTTGGTCAGCATCTCCCCAACTGGAGTCTTAGCTTTGAAGGGCAACCTTTGCTTGGTGTACAGCAACTAACACAATAACATGAGCATTACCTACATTTCTTTCTGTGGAAAGAAACAATTTTTGCAAACTCTATTCTGCTTTTCAATCTTTAAGTAAACATTTTTATCTTTGTCTAAAGAGAGTATACATGTAAGAAGTCCAACAGCAAGTTCACTTTCCAAAACTCTGAGTGGTAACAGTGATAGTTACCAATTTTAGTGAGTCTGAGGATCTGAAGATCCAAAGCTATATTTGTTTTCCAAGAAACAGTAGAAGTGGGTGTGTTTCCCACGTGTAGGTCCCTGACATCAGGACTTGGTCATCCAATGAACTGTACTTCCCATTTTAAAACTTCAATTTGGAAAATTGGCTTTAAGGAAAAAAAAGAGAAAAGCTTTTTTCTTTTCACTATACGTTGTAGTCATGGCCCTTGGTAACATTTTTAGAGATAGCTTGACCTGATGAGAGAGATGAGAGTTCCTTAACGACCGCCATCAAGATGTGATGAAGTGTGGGTCCCCTCCAGCCAACAGTCATGGACTTGGAGGGTCAAGAAGGCCATCTCGTGGCCTAGAAGCAGGCCTCTTTCTCCTGCCCCATTACTCTCCCATCTTCCTTCTCTTCTTCCCACTCCATTAGCCATCTCAGAGTGACCTCCGGTCCCTAATCCCTGATATTTCCACTTACATCCAGTTTGCCATCCTAGCTGAAGCATTTGGTGTTTACAGTGATGTGGGCTTCCTTTGCTCCAGTTCTCAGAATTTCATGTTTAAATCTCTTGAAGTTATCTTTTTCATATTCACTGCCATCTTTTCTGGTAGCTAAACATATCTTCCTGATCTAAAACCTACTGGTTCTGAAACACACCTTTTTCTGATTAATCAAGATGAATTCCTTTGTTGTTGCTTTGTTGTCTGAGGTCCTTGTCCAAGGTATAATCAAACCATAATTACATTCTCTCGCTGATTTATCAAGTTTTGGAATCCTTTAATGGGAAACTAAAAAATTAAGAAGTGAAAATTGTGAAGCTTCTGGAATTAATGAAGGGTTTGGAAATTCTTACAATGAAACATTGCTGTAGGAATATGGATGACTTGTTTCTATTGTATACAAAATACGGTATAAAGTGTAGAATGGAGACTCACAAATCAAGCATAAAAACATTTTAGGATTCACACGGACCAGGTATTTTCTGGAATAAAGAGGGAAGAACTGTCTTTAATATTTAAAAATCTTTATGGAATCTTTTCTTGAAAGATTGCATAATAAACAAAAGCCATATTTGTGCAACAGAAGTGGAAGCCTTGTGACAGTCAGCTAAGGAAGTACAGCTTCCACTACCTGGTCTCGTCTCCCTGAAGATTAATTTTTTCACACCAAGAATCTTTAATGATTCCATGGAGAAGATGTTGTCAGTTTACATTACCATCAAATTATAAAACAGCTCAGACAAAAAGTGGGTATGCCAAAGAAGAAAAGCTGACTTGAACTGAGTCTCAGACTTCTAAAGACACCAATAGTTTCTTTAAACTATTTTGATTTCTATAGTAGCTTTAAAAATTAACACTTCTGAGTCAGGGGGAGGAGAGGGGGTTGAATATGATCAAAATGCATCATATGCATATATGAAATTCTTAAAAATTAATTTAAAAATCATATAAAAAGTCCAATACTTTTTTTTTTTAATCTTTGTATGTGTATGAATGTACTGTCTGCATGCAGGTCTGTGCACCCGTGTCGTGCAATGCCGCGGAGGTCAGAAGAGGGTCTCGGATTCCCCTGGAACTGGAGTTTTCCTGGAATTGGAGTTACAGATGGTTCTTGGCCGCCATGTGGGTGCTGGGGATCGAACCCGGGTCCTCTGCAAGAGCGTTGGTGCTCTTAACCGCTAGGCCATCTCTCCAGTCCCAAAAGTCCAATACTTTTGTAGTAGACTACTGCATTTTTATATATTAAAAATTTTGCTACTCATTCAAATTTTCTAAATTCTAATTCCATGATAAAAATAGCTCAACAATTTAAAAAAATATGAAATTTTGTCTTATTAAATACTCAAAACTTGGTTTAGAGATAAGCCATCCTTGAGTCTAACAATTTGATCAGTTTTTTAAAAATGCCCGAGAAGTTTCTAGTTTGTTACCCAGACTGCATGTCAGACAAGAGAGAACATTCTACCATGCTTAGACACCTCTCAATCATAATGTGAGTTTGACTTCAAAGCTTTCACAATTCAATTTTATTTAGAATTAACAAAATAAATACAACTGGGGGGGAGCAATGTAAAGGCAGAGAGAACACTTGTCTTTGGTGGAACTGCAGGGCGGAGAGGAAGGGAAAATGTCCAGTCATCCCTCACTGGCTTCTCCTTGTATCCCCCCTTCAACCCATCCACACAGGTGCCCCATCCTCTGATAGTGGCAGACCCTGGGAAGACACATATTTGTGCCACTGTGGTCCCTCCGCAGTGTAGATAAGTGTGATCAGCCAAGGAACACAGAGCCACAGCTGTGTATTGTGACAAGACTGTCATTTGTGCCCATCCTAGGGATCCTTGGGCAACCTGCATCTTCCCTTAAAGATAAAACAAAAACCTAATTTGTCATTATTATTGGATACTGCAAAAAAGATCAGAGTCCAGATAGAATAAATTTCTTGTCTCATTATGTGAACTTCTAATGAAATCTGAAAAGATGATGAAAACAGCCACAGAATCTTTTGGGGGCAATGGTTTAATCAAACTAAAATATTAAGACCTGAAATATACAATATACAATAAGTCAAAATTGTTCAGTAGGAGGATATCTCATTCACTACGCATTTTGTTTTAGGCAGTGTCTCCCAAGATGATGAAATCAGAGTGACTATGAATATCATTTTTCCTCCAACTCACATTTCAGCAGACATGTACTGAGCCCAACGAGAACAAAGCAAGAAATAAGCTGCACGTTGAGTAAGATGAAAACTCTCCATTTATTATACTGAGTTTAATAACTATGTTATTTATTATAGTCCAGGGGATAGTTTTAAGTATCTAATTTCATTTGAAATAACTCTTAGAAGTATTTTGAGAGCTCTTTTTCGATGTGTGATATAAAATAATTTAACTCCTATCTAAATAAAATAATCTAGGGGCTGGAGAGATGGCTCAGCGGTTAAAAGCACTGACTGCTCTTGCAGAGGACCCGGGTTCAATTCCCAGCACCCACATGGCGGCTAAGAACTGTCTTTGACTCCAGTCCCAGGGGAATCCAACACCCTCTTTTGACCTCCACAGCATTGCATGACACGAGTGCACCAACCTACATGCAGACAGTACATTCATACACATAAAAATAATAAATAAATTCATTAATAAATCAAATAATCTAAAACAGAAAATACTGTACAATTTTATATAGAATTATAAGTACATCTTCCTTCATATAAATATAAGACTAAAGTATTTTATAGGTTACTGCATAGTGAAACCAACACTGTCATTGAGAACCTTCATAATGACCTTGATCATTTTTTAATTTGAAGAGCTAATTCAAGTTTACTTTCATTTCATCTGAGGGACATTTCCTTATCCTGACCTGATAGCCCATTGACAGGTATGAGAGGAGAGGAGACGTCCTTATAGCTGCTGAGAAACATCTGCAATACCTCATTAGTACCAATGCACCCCTGAGGCTGGGGCCTTGGCAGGAGAGTGTTGAAGAATAGGGCTTCATGTTCTCAGATGGCTGGAGATGTAGCAATAATGTCTAGACATTAGGACCGCTTGGCTCTTCCTAGCCTACACATGTGCAAGTGAGATAAGCCCATGCTGCCCAACATACAGACAGACATCATAAGGATCCCTTCTTAACTGTTTAAGGGATCACAGGCCAAAAGAGCAAAGGAAGTTTTGCATAGAAAAATGTAATGTCTCATGCCATATGTGTGAAGCTAAACTAATTATTTGACTAGTGAAGAAACTTCCAACTGGTCATGTCCCCTTTTATCTTGAGTACATGTCCTGTGAACGGACCGTTTATACAAAGCTGAGATGCTATTCAGACAGAGCTGATACTATCTTTACTCCTTCCTAAAATCATGGCGACCAGGGCAAAGCTGACCCAGGTTCAGAGCGTTCTGTCTAAAGTGATTTGGGGGCTGGTGAGATGGCTCAGCAGGTAAGAGCAGGGACCAAGGTTCCCAGCATCCACATGGTGACCGAAAGCCATCTATAACTCTAGTTCCAGAGGATCTGATTCCCTCTTACGTTCATTGCAGGAACTGCATACATGTGGTACACTCACATACATGCAGGTAATATGCATATACACAAAAAAAATCTATAAAAAATTAAAAAGTGTGTTAGGGTCAGGTTTATATTTATATGTCATTCTTTCTATGTGTGTGCATGTGCACAAACACAGATGAGCATGCATGTGGATCCGTGAGCATGTGTGTGTGTGTACCTGTGCATATGGAGGCCAGAGGACAACCTCCCTTGCCTTCAGGTGCTAGTCCCTTTTTTCCTAAGAAGGGTCTGTCACAGAACCTAGAGCTCATCAAGTAGGTCACAATGGCCAACCAGAGAGTCCCAGAATCACAAATGCCTTTGCCTCCCCAGCCCCGAGGTTACAAGCTTTTTAAAAATGTGGGATCTGGGGATCAAACTCAGGTCCATCTGCCTGCAAGCAAGGATTTTATCAGCTGAACCATGTCCTTGGTCCCTATACTTCTTCTCTTAAGAACCAAGGTTAAACTTTGTTGCTATTGAAAATGATCTGGTTAGGGGCTGGAGAGATAGCCTAGCGGTTAAGAGCACCAACTGCTCTTGCAGAGGACCCGGGTTCGATCCCCAGCACCCACATGATGGCTGAGAACCATCTGTAACTCCAATTCCAGGAGAACACCAGTTCCAGGGGAATCTGACACACTCTTCTGACCTCCGCAGCATTGCACGACATGGGTGCACAAACCTGCATGCAGACAGTACATTCATACACATAGAAAATAAATAAATAAATAAATAAATAAATAAATAAATAAATAAATAAATAAATAAACAAAGAAAGGAAGAAAGAAAACGATCTGGTTAGACTGTACTTAAGTACATAAATATTAGTTAAGAATATATTAAACATGCATCAGTTCAAAGTCTACTGAAAAATTACACATATGTCTCTACATGAGTCCTTATGTATAGCTGAAGATTATATAACAAGAAACAGTGCCAGACAGGAGAAACTTCCCTTTGAATTGTTGGCCAGGGTAGTCTAAGAGTCTCCCAAAAGTACACAGGCTATTGCCACAGCCTTTGATTACCTCCCAGAACTTGAGGGTAAGACCCTATTGCTGAAGACAGGACATACTTCAGACACAGGACTTGGAGCAATGGAGGTGGAACTGACCTGGAAGCAGCCTCCCTGAAGGGTCTCTCTCATAGTTTTTGAGGAGACAATGCAAGCTGCTAAGAGAGAACATCAATCCATGGTCCAACCTCAGTTTTAAGGTCTAATAACCACAACAATGATTGGTGCAACAAACAATATTGGTATAATAGTGGCACTTTTATCTTGGGGATAATCAACAGCTACCTAATTGGACTTAAAGCCTAGTCAATGGAAGGGAACTCATGTGTGGTACTGTAAACATTGCTAAATACACATGGCTGGAGAGGTCTCAGAGGAAACCCTAAGGCTGTTGCATCCTGGACAAATGTAATTTCTTACTACATGCTAAATATGGATCCTTATATTTGCAGAAAAGTATGACAGTCACCACTCATCAAAGAAGCTTCTTTTGTAACAGACAGAGACTATTACAATAGAGTTCCACAGCCTGTCACACACAAAAAATAAGTGTCTGTGACATGCTGAACCCTAAATGACACATCTACAATGGAACCTCTACATCTAAGGGTCACGAAACATAGTGGAACAAGGGGTAGAGAGAACAATAATGCATCTCTCAACTCTCATCAATGAAGCTACCTCACGCAACAGAGGGCAGTGAACACAAAAGTCACAAATGGCCAAAGCATAGAGAATAAGAGTCTGCAGAGCGTGGATCCCTGGACAGGACTCCAATGTTAAATTTCACCCACCTAGGGCTTAGGGACCATTGTGGAAGAGGGGGAAGAAAGACTGCAAGAGCCAGGGGAGGAGGTGCATGACCACATAGAAACAGAGTCTTATTAGGTCCTGAGACCCTGGTCATATGAACCTACAGCAATAGTGACAGCATACATAAGACCCATGCAAAGTTAAGCAGACAAAAACCCAGCATGGAACTGGGGAAATGGGCGGCAGGAGCAAACCTTAGCCAAAAAACTATTGGGAGTTGATTACTTCTGGGTGAGGGAGTGAGTTGATCTTTAAGGAAGTGACTCTGGATAGACCTACTATATCCCAGTGGATGAAAGTGCATTGAGGGACGTCTGGGTACACTGACGAGATTGGATAGGTCTTAACATAAATGACAGAACACATAAAATCTGGTGGGGCGGCTATGGGAGGGTGCTGATATGGGCAAGGGTATAAAAATGATTAGTATATGGCTAATTTTTCAAGTGATAAGATTAAAATTTTTATGAAAATATACAGTGTCCACAAGACTTTCAAAAATTTAGTAATACAATGCAAATGATAAAGTATTGTAAAATGTGTACCACCTCAGCATCTTAATAAACAAATGCATAGTGACTTTAGAAAACGCCACATTTGTGATTTATACTTAGCTACATAGTGAAAACGCAGTCCAGAAAACAATGGTTTAAGGGATGATGTGGGGAAGGAGTGACTTACACAGACGTCGACTCCGTAGCCACTGGCAGAGATTCAGAAGTCTGCCCACCTTGCCCTCCTTCCCACTGGCAGAGATTCAGAAGTCTGCTCACCTTGCCCTCTTTCCATTAACAACTTCTTCCCAGTGCTCATTAGGTAAGGGAGGGAAAATAGTTGGGTAGGATAATTTTTCCCTGCTTCCTTAACTAACATTATCTCTCTTCCTACATAAAGTGATTGTGGTCCCAGATTATCTGTTTACATCATGTTGTAGCAGCATCTCTGAGCTTGTGATGGCTGCTGTGCTTTGATTGTTGTTGGTTGGTCCCATTTGGATCTTTTGACTCGGACTTGAGTTTCCAATGTGGAAATTTCCGTGTTTTTGTAAGCAGAGTGATATTTAACTTCCTGAGTATCCTACAACATGACAATCACTGAAATGTTTCATATGTGATGCAAGAAGGGGTGTGTGTGTCACAGTGGCTGGGTGCCTGCCTCCCAGGGCCATCTGTTCCTGCTTCCGTGAGTCTATATTGGCCCAGAGTCTGCATCTCAGGAGCTCTCTGCTGCTGGCCTACTCCACTCTTGCTGTGGTGTTAGATGTGTCTATGCTTGCTGTTTCTGACCATGCTCCCTCAATGCGTTTTGAGGCCATGTTATTAAGACTGTATAATTTATCAAGTGCTCAGTTCTTCCAGATTATTGGCCCTCTTATCCCTGTCTGAGGAGCCTCATATGCAGTCATACCTTTCCCTTAAAATTTTCCTCCACATGCAATGCACTCTTTTGTCAATGCTACTCTAGAATATCAGTTTCCACTTTTATCACAGTGTCTGTTCTCACACATGGTAGATATGTCTCTTGCTAGATGCATACAGCTAGAACTGTTTCAGGTCCAATCTGGGAATGTTTGTCTTTACCTTTGATTGGTGTAGTCTCAGCCTCTTCCTTGGCTGTGCTATGTGCACTTTTATCTCATCTCCCAATACTGCCGTGATATATAGTTTGATGTCCGGCATTTATGTGTGCGTGTTTCTTGTTTGCCCCCTTTTCTGTACTTCATTTTCTCTTTTTTTCCTTTATCTTTGCCTGTACTAATTTGACATTCTGCATGCTATTTTTAATATCTGGAATGAATTATGCTGAATAGTTTAAAACTACTTCTGAGGGGTCTCATGGTGGATGCTCATGACTGATGATGAGACTTGAAGACACGTGAATGTCTGTCCTGGGAGGTTAGGGAGCAAATCCAAAACGCTTGGGCTATCTTCTGACACTGGAGGTCTTCACTGCATGTACTCACCCAAGTGGTATGCAGTGAGGTACAAGGGAAAGGGGTATCAAGGACTTGAATCCAGTCAGGGGAGAGAAGCCAGGATGAAACAGCCATTAAGAAGTTACCCTACCACAGGGAAATTCACAAAGAGCCAAGGAACCCTGTCCGGAGCATAAGGAATCCCTCACCAGGGCAAAGCGACAGTCTTCTGAGAACAGCAATGAGGAGAAAAGCTTCCTTCACTCACCCCCACCCCACGAAGTTCTAGGAAGTTCCAAAGAAGGCCTGTGAGGGCCGGGGCTTTCCACTGTGCCAGGAGAAAGGCCACACCACGAAGGAATCTAAGGGTGTAGGGAAGAGTTCCTGCAGGTACAGCACCAGGGAGTTTCCATGCATCCGAGCCTCCTGAGGGCAGTTAGTGGGGGAACCCTCCCCCTCGCATTCCATCTTCACCTGTAGCCACCTGTTCACATGTGGGAGATGCCTGCAGATGTGGGAAGACCATCTGCCTGCTCCTGCTTTCTTAACAGCTTTGAGGGCATGTCACTGACATGAGGCAGACTCCCACATACATATTTAGTAAAATTTGACACACATACACAGCAATGTCACCACCATCACAGCCAAAAGTGTGACTAGTTTATCAGCTGATTCCATGACCTGACATAATTTTCTGCTACTGCTGCTCTGGCCTGGCCCTGGGCAACTGAGGACTGGTTTTCCCCATTACTGCAGAGCCTTGGTGCTCTCTGGACTTTCACAGATCTGTAGCTGCACAGGGTCCATTTTGCTTGTTGGTCTCTTTGCCTGAGCATTTTGAGACCTGGCCATTGTTGGATTATGTAAATTCAAACCCTTACCTTTCTGAAGCCCCTGTGGATACACCACCATCTTTATTCATTCCCTACTGCTGGGCATATTTTGTCTCCATCTTCTCTGTTAAAATAAAGCTGTTAGGAACTTGTATGTTTCAAAAACAAGGTTAATTTTCATCAGTATCTTTGCTTTTTATGAAAATACAAACATTTAGGAAAGCACAGGTCTCCTGGGAGGACTGGGGCTTCCATCTCAGCATCTGACACTTCAACTCCCACTTGCCTGCGTGTTCCAGGGTGAGGACTTGATGGGAGAATACTGATCCAGCTTGGGTAAAGATGGCTTGTGCTTTCAAGTGCTTAGGGTTAATATTTCCTCCTTTACCTAGAGTCAAGACACAGTAGGAAAAGCCCCACCACCTTCCTCTCTGATGAGAGCATTCTATTTTGTGAGCCCTAGCTTTGAGTAAGCGACTCTGCTTCACTTTCTTTTTCTTTTTCTCTTTTTCTTGTTAGAATCTCCATCTGGAGATTTTATTTATTTTTTTTATACAAGATTACATTACAAATCAAATCTAGACCCGTGTCCCTCTCCCTAGCCCCCACCCCACCAGAGCTCATGCATTCTGCCAAACATGTTTTTCATCTTTTTCTCAGTCTCTCAAAATTCTCCATGCAGAAGTTGACTTTCAAGCAGAAGTTCATTGTTTCAGTCAGTTCTTTTCTGCTGTTGTTGTTTTTGTTGTTCTTTCCAATATGGATCACTACCAAATACTTGGACAAAAGCTCAAGGAGCCCTGCACAAGAAATACAACTAGGTAACTGGCGCTAGCATCCACAGATGAAGGATACCATTCCTCATTTGTTTTTCTGGGACTGTTTTACTTCATTTAACATAATATCTTCTAGTTCCATCCATTTACCGGCAAAGTTCATGATGTCATCTTTCTTTACTGCTGAATAGCACTCCATTCTGTAGATATACCACATTTTCTCTATCCACTCCTCAGCTGAAGGGCACTTATGTTGGTTCCAGATCTTTGCTATTGTGAAGACAGTTCAATAAACATGGCTGTGCATGTATCTCTGTAATAAGATGAGTCTTGTAGGTATACAGGAGTTGTATGAATGGGTCAGGTGGCAAGTTCATTTTGAGTCTTCCGAGGGTTCTCCACACTGCTTTCCATAGTGGCTGTATGAGTTTAAATTCCCATCAGCACTGAACAAGTGTTCACCTTTCCCCACAACCTCTCCAGCATTTGGGATCATTTGTTTTCTTGAACCTAGCCAGTCTTATCGGAGTGAGATGATATCTTAAAGTGGTTTAAATCTGCCTTTCCTTAATTATTAGTGATGTTGAACAGTTTTTAAAATTTATTATTTTTTTATGTGTATGAGTGTACTGTCTGCATGTAGGTTGGTGCACCTGTGTCATGCAATGCCGAGGAGGTCAGAAGAGGGCGTCGGATTCCCCTGGAACTGGAGTTATAGAAGGCTCTTAGCTGTAATGTGGGTGCTGGGAATCAGCGCTCTTCACCGCTGAGCCATCTCTCCAGCATCATGAACACTTTTTAAGATGTTTCTCAGCAGGGGCAAGAGAGATGGTCCTCTTGCAGAGGACCCTGGTTCGATTCCTAGCACCCACATGGCAGCTAAGAACCATCTTTAACTCCAGTTCAAGGGGAATCTGACACGCTCTTCTGACCTCTGCAGCATTGCACGACACAGGTGCACAAACCTACATGCAGACAGTACATTCATACACATAAAAAAATAAATAAAACTTAAAAAAGATGTTTCTCAGCCATTTCTAATTCCTCACTTGTGAAGTCTCTGTTCAGCTCTTTGATCCATCTTTTGAGTGAGTCATTTGTTTTCTTTCTTGTTTTTTTTTTTTTTTTATTTTTTTTTTTTTTTTTTTTTTTTTTTTTTTTTTTTTTTTTTTGAGTGAGTAATATAAGTCTGGAAATCAATGCTTTTTGTCAGATGTACGTGCGGTGAAGGTTTCCTCCCACTCTGTGGGTTTTCTCTTCACTTCCTTGATTTTTTTTTTTTTGATGTACAGAAGCTTTTGAGTTTAATGATGTCCCATTTGTCATTTGTTGATCTTATTTCTTGCACAGCTTCTGTCTGATTTAGGAAGTCTTCTCCTACGCCTATGTCTTGTAGTCTGCTGCCAACTTTTTCTTCTATCGTCATTTGCTTGGAATATTTTTTTTCCATCCCTTCACCTTAAGTTTGTGTCTATCCTTGAGAGTGAGATGGGTTTTTCTTTAGACAGCATATAGATGGGTTTGTTTCCTAATCCAATCTCCCAGTCTATGTCTTTTGATTGGGGAGTTTAGTCCATTAATATTTAAGGTTATAATTGAAAGATGTGTATTGCTTCCTTTAACCTTATTATCCATTTGCATTTTTAGTCTCGGTTTCTACTTCTGCAATTATGCTTTTAATTTCTCTTTCTAGGTGCCTGGGGACAGTTGTTCCTCTCTTCTGTCCTTTGAATTGCTTCAAGTATTCTCTGAAGGGTTGGTTTTCTGGACATGTATTCTATCATCTTGTATATGTCATGGAAGATTTTTCTCTCTCCTTCAACTATAATCCACATTTTTGCTGGGTATAGTAACCTGAGTTGGCATCTATAGTCCTTTAACACTGAGAATGCTTTGCTCCATGTTCTTCTTGTTCTCATAGTTTGCACTGAGAAGTCAGTTGTAATTCTGATGGGTTTCCCCTTATATGTGACTTGTTTTTCTCTTGTGGCTTTCAGAATTTTGTCTTTGTCTTGGGCATCTAGTGTTTTAACTATGATTTGGCATGGGGAGCTTCTTTTCTGATCTTGTCTGTTTGGAGGTCTATATACTTTTTGCTTTTGTAGGGGTTTGTCTTTTTTTAGTATGGGGAAATTTTCATCTATTATTTTGTTGAATCTGATCGATACCATTCTTGTGAAATTCTTCCCCTTCCTCTATTCCTATGATGTGGAAGCTTGATCTTGTCATAGTGTCCCATATTTCCTGGTTGTTCCACTTTTATGTATTTAAAAATTTTTCATAATCTTTACTTGAGGTTTTTAATTGTTCAGTGTTATCTTCCAGGTCAGATATTCTTTGTTCTTCTTCCTCCATTTTATTTCTAAGGCTTTTTCCATTCCTTTCCTCTTGATTGAATGAGTGTTCTTTTTCCTTTTTCATTCCATCCTGTGATTTCTTTAGTATTTCCACCTCCTTTTGGAGCTTCTCAATCTCTTCCTGTAGCTCCTTGCTTTGTTGGTTGGTTTCCTTTTTCAGTGTTTCCACTTCCTTCCGGATCTGTCATTTTCTCTTTCTAGTTCTTTCTGGAGTTAGTCATTCTCTCCCTTTAGTTCTTTCCAAAGTTTGCCATTCTCTCCCCCTAGGTCCTTCTTGAGTTCTTCATTCTCTCTCCTTATTTCTCTGACTTGTTCTTTATATTCTTTGATTTCTTTGAATATGTCTGCATTTGTTCCTCTAAGATCTGTGTCCTGGGTCACCCCCAGGGGGATCTCACTGTAGGAATCTCCCACAGGGTTGGTAGAGCTTGGTATGGAATTATCCTGCACCTTTCCCATGTTGTCCCTTCATCATGTCCCTGGCATGTGGGTTTCCCTTTTTTCCTGTATTCTGATGTGAATCACAAATGCCTCTTCACTGTGCTGAAGGCTTGCTTTGCTTGCCTCCTTCAGATGACTTTTTTCTCCTTGTTTATGGAGTGTTGACTTGTCTATGTTTCAGGCTTTCAATTTTGCTTATATATCAGAAGTCTAACTCACTCTTCCCTTTCTGTTCTGAAAGTTCTTAAAAAAATCCACTTGGACACTCCCTCAGCAATTCCAGTTGTGGGGGGTTGGGATATGCCTGGCTTAGCCCATTCCCCGGTACTCTGTGCTTCAGGTCATCCTGGGAAGTCCCTGATCTAAGCTCTGTCAGGGCGACTCCACCCTGACAGCCACACAAGACAATTTAATTATCCAATAACCCAATGAAACAATTATCCAACAACCCAGAGATAGAATTATCCAATGATCCGCCTGGCTGAAGTACCTGGCTCCTACCTGGGCTTCAGGTGGTCCTGGGAAATCCCCAATCTAAGCTCTGTGTACTCTGTCTTCACTTTCAACCTTGGACAGACTCAAACCTCTGATATACATTGACCCAACCTGCAGCTGTCATCCCCAGTGGCCAGTAGTTGCCCAAGTGGCCATTATCTGAACGGCACCTGGTGGCTGCCAACTCAACTGGGTTTATCCCAGCTTTCTTTTAATTTTTGGTCTGAATTTTCCCTGCTGTGCTGACAACATAGTCATTCTTTCTAAAATTCATGTTCATGCATTATTATTATTATTATTATTATTATTTTTATTATTGAGGGTTTTTTTTAGACAGGGTTTCCTTGTAGCCCCAGTTAGTCTGAAATTTGTCATACAGGCCAGGCTGCCCTTCATCACACAGAGATCTGCCTGCTTCTGCTTTCCAAGTACTTTGATTGAAGGTGCATGCCACCATGCTCAGCCTGCTTTATTATTTGTTTAAATCATGTATGCTGCAACAGTTTTAAAGATAGTAGTTTTCTATCTGTGGACAGAAAGGAAGTTGAAGTATAGCTTAATTTACACTCAATTGATAGCAAAGATAGGTTACATATTCAACAACCAAAAACCAGGATTTTCTATAGCATCCCAGAGTTTCCATATTTGACTGTTTTGAAGCTAAATTTTTACAGATATGATGATTGAATCTTTTCAGCTCCTATTAAAGAATCTGAGAAGGAATGAGACAATCAATTATTGAAGTAGATTTTTCAAAGGATCTTATGTAAGTAGAAATCACAAGGAGACCAGGATGTTAAATTCAATAGAGGTTGAATAGGTAGATGGAAGGATGGCATATATGATAGACACATAACTATTCTATGTAGTATGTAAATGGTATATATACAATAATATATGCATATTCATAGCCATGCATAGAGTTATACTTAAGAATTCTGCTCTATAAAATAACACACTTTAATTTCACTGCAGTGGGAAACTCAGAGGACCATGCTATTCTTTGATGTCTGTGACTGGCATACAAGTCACTATTTTTCAGAATTTCTTTCTTTGGGATTTACATCTGAACAGTCTGCCTGTGGTCCCAAGTCCCAGTGGGCGGGACCACGCTGGTCCAACTGCTACTGGCTGCTACAGAAGATTGGCAAGAGGATGCGTTCTAATGATTCAGCTCAAGTACTGGACCTGTTGATATTGACAGATTCAGAAGATACAAATGGTCAGCTGGCTGTGAATGTTTGTGAACTAACAGTGGCATTGTGTTGCTATCATTAATAGTGTTTCCAGCTCCTGAACTACATACAGGGAGGGTATGATGATGGGCACGCGACTCTGAGATATGAAGTATAGCAACAGACAAATGATAAACACGACAGCAATAATGAAAGCATTTTAAAAAGAACTGCTTTTAGAGTCTCTTTTGAAAACCATCATTTCTGCTTGAAGCATCTGCCGGGGAGAGGGAAGGTTACAAGGAGCAGAGGAGGGTGAGTCAGCCGCATAAGTGGTCAGCCATCTTACATTTTCTAACATTCCATCTTGTCAGAAAACTCCAAAGAAAGGAGGGGGTAAAGCAAAAGAGGAATCTTTGAATGATGTGAAATATACACATGAAATATCAGCATTGGCAGAAAGATTAGCTTTCTATTCTTTTCTTTTCTTTCTAGGCCCTAAACTTTGATTTTTCCTTATCGCCCATGATGATCACTTTGCAGAGGTTTTAAATGGGTGCATCTCAACAGCGACCTGCACACTATAGAACACATCTTTGGTCTATATCCCTGTTTTCTGGCAGATAGCTTCTAAAATCCTTGGACTCCTCAAGGTGGTGAATATCCTTTGTGCACTAATAAGTAGACTAGTGGCTAGGATTCCCTGCAAAGCTTCAGGACAGGACTGGGCCCCTAATGAGTTGTGAGACTTTCAGTTCTATTCTCCCAACTCTAACCTCTAGGCAGTGGAGGGGCCTAGAGAGAGCTGGCGACCAGAGGCCAGTGGTTTGAGTGGTCACACGTATATAATAAAGACTCTAGAATCTACAAATGACAGCTTAATTAATTTCCAAATAACCCAAAGGAATGTCTTGGACAGACAGAGGGACTCTGCCCTCCTTCCACCCCACCCCACCCGATCCCTGTTTGTCTCTTCATGTGTATCCTTTGCAATACTCTTTATAGTAACCATAGAAGATGTTTTTCTGAGCAATTACTTAAGCCAAGAGAAAGAGGCCATGGGGACCTCAATTTATATCTGGTTGGTCAGAATCACAGGAGACCCTGGGATTGGCAGTTGTCATCTGAAATAGGAGCAATATTGGGAAGTGGGTCCTCAGTCTGAGAGAGCTGATGCTGTCCTAGGCAGACAGCGTCAGCACAGGTGAGCTCCACGACATTCCACTGGTTTCACTGGTTTTCTGCTGGAAAATGGATTACTTGCTGCTGCTGGGGAAATCACCACAGGGTGTGTGTGGGGGGGGTGTACATGTGTATGTATATGCACATGGAGGCCAGAGATCCACCCCGGATGCCTCTCTCAAATCACTGTCAACCTTGGTTTCTGAAATCCCATCTCTCACTAAACCCAGAGCTGACTGATGAGCTAGCCCAACTGGCTAGTGAGCCCCAGAGATCTGTCTGTGTGTACCGCACCACAGCTGGATTACAGACACTTGACACAGTGCTAGATTTTCACGGGTGCCGGGGATTGAACTCAGGTCCTTTGCTTTCTCCACAAGCACTCTGTCAACTGAGCTGTCTCCTAACCCATCCTTAGACCTTTTGAGGTCACAGAAATTTCTGCTGGCTGTGGTTTTCAAGTGGAAGAAGAATGATTTGTTATCACATATCACCAAAAATGACTGTCCCCAGCAGTAGTAACACAGGGAGTTTGGTCAATGTGGTTAACATATCTGCATGTCACACCACTTCTAATTTCTTAGCAAACACTGTGGATGCCGTCACTTCCAAATTCAGAATTAATTTGATCAGGCACTTACCGCTCTGGTTCCGGGGCAGTCAGGAGCTTGGCACTCACCACTCATGTGGTTTGGAATTAATACATCTTCCCAGCAAGATGGACCCTTTGAAAAAAACAAGCAAAAACCATTATACCCTTGCCCATGAACAGTCCCCATTATGCCAGGGAAGCTTTCCCAGTGGGACGGGGTGATAACGAAATGAGGTCATCTCTGTGGTCTGCTGGACATGGCCTGCAGATGGGGTGGCTTTCTCCAAGTGTTCTTGGGGGAATCTGCTATGTTGAAACTATCCTCACAAAGCTACAGGAGGAAGTTCAGCATTTGGCTCAAATAGGTTCCCTTTTCAATCCTCTGACTCCCCCTAAACCTCGTTTAAATGTTATGGTACTAGGAACTCCATGCCAGAGCTAGGCCAGTCCCCCCACTTGTCTACCCAGTTTCTTTCACTTTGTAGCAGGTGTCACTCCATGGTAACAGAGGAGGTGGTGCCTGTCCCCTCACTCCATGTGGACTCTGCAAAGACAGACTTTGTCTAAGGTATCACACAGCATCCCGGTACCTTAAGAGAAGTCTGGCATAGGCTGTGTTCAATACATCCTTCTAATCATCAATGAAAAAAAACCACAACATCAAGAGTCTTTCCACAAAATCAGGAAAGAGTACTTTAAATATCAACATCAGTAACATGTTCCTTTCGTAAAGCAGCTCAGAAATGATTTTGAGAAGCTTTAACTGCTTTATGACTTTTAGTCTAAATTTCAAGAGATCTATACTGGCCCAAACACTAAGAGCCTTACAGATTTTATTTACAAACATCTTGAACATAGTAATAAACAACTAGAAATTGCCTGGATCACCAGTGAGCTAAACAAATATCTTCAGCTAGATCAAATGAGATACAGCAATTCACTAGACCATGCTTAGTGAAAGAAATACAAAATGAGGTCGAAGTAGGACTGAAAATGCTGGCTTAGGTGGTAGCGAAAAGGAAAGCGATGGGCAAAGGCAGGCATGATCTGTATCTTTCTGAGACGTGGGCTCTACACTACTGATAAATGCACTGCTCAATTTAATGAAATTATTTTCTTAAGTTCATTCTAATTTTAATTGATGACCAAAAAATTTTTATTTTTAAAATTATGTATCTATGTGTGTGAATATGGATTTGCACATGTGACTTCAGTGCTTGAATAGGCCAGAAGAGGTCATAGATTCCCTGGAAATGGAATTCCAGGTGGTTGTGAGCTGTCTGATGTAGGTGCTGGGAATGGAACTCAAGTCCTCTGCAACAACAGTGTATGCTTGTAACCTCTGACTCACCTCTCCAGTTCTTGAATTAACTGTTAAGTGAAAACGCACATGGAAATAAGATACAAAGGGTCTCTGTGGGGCAATGCCGTGAACTGCTGCAGACTGCCGTTGCTGTTGTCCTGCTGTGCACACCTGGGGCAACATCAGGCTTCATCTTAAAAAACAGCCATGTGTGAACATAAGACACCAAGGAGCCTGGGCAGGCCAGATTGAGAAGTGCAGCCTGCTCTTCTGGACAAGTGCAGTAGACAACAGAGAGCAAGCTTATATCCTGCAGGGCCATGGAAGGCTGAGAGCTGAAAGGATGATGGGAGGACCGCTGCAGAGGGGACCTCGAGCCTCAAAACGCACGAACAGAAGAGCCTACACTTTCTGCAGAGAAAGGTCAGCTCACCTGCTCGAAACAAAAATCAACATAGAATCCTAAGGTCACAGCAATTCCTTCGAAGCTCAGAAAAAGACTTTTAATCTTTTAGATAGAGGAATGGTAAAAATTGCTTTGAAACCCGTGAATTGGAAAGAAGGTTCAGGGTTCATGGGAATGATAGTTCAAGGACAGCTGAAAGTGGAGGGGTGCTGACCTCAGAGCTTGTGAGTCTGAGAGACAGAGAAAGAGGTGGAGCAGCATTTCTGTAAGTATGGCAGGAAGGACAGAGAAGAAAATGGGCAGAGCTTCTGCACAGGCAGTCTAACAGCCTGTGGCCTGGAACATCTGACGAAGGAGCAGTGGATGTGGAGCTATCATCTACACTGCAGGAAGCAAAGCGGCCATCAGAGCTGAGAATCAGGACCATCAGATACCAGGAATCACCCCAGAGCAGCATGGCATATTTGCAGCAGAAACTACTGAACATGAGAAAGTACACAAGGAGCCAGTGTCCCTTCCTGCAAGGGAGCATGAGCCTGGACCAATATGCGGGCATATGCATACCACATACATGTATGCCCATACATCTGTGCATATATACACATGTGCACCAATATACACACGCACAGTCACACATACACCTGTGCATACACATACATGTGCACCAATATGCATGTACATACAAAGGACACTGACATATGTATGCACATTTACCTGTACACACACACACACACACACACACTTCAAGAGAAAAGCAGGGAAAAGCAGAAGAAATAAGGAAGGCTGAGCTCAACCAGAAAGAGATTAAGTCATTCTACAGCAGCACAGTCTAGAGTCTAGACATCAAAGCGGCTTGGATTTTGAATTCTCAGGTCATTATTCTAAAACCTACTTCTAAGGCTGGACATGTGCAGAAAGCAGGCTCAAAGCCTCCTTCTACTGCTGGGAAGGCTTGCTTTCGGCACTGGCTCTTGGCGGCATTTGGGAACCTGGAGAAGCATCCCCAGCATTCCTTTACTGACGTGGGTGGACTGAGAGCCTGAGCTGCTTACACAAGCCATGTGTTTCCTGCACAACGCCTTCCCCCCTTACAGAGTCTGGATTGCTGCTAATGTCTAGGCATGCATGCTTACATCACCAGATCCCACTAAAACTCTGGGTTCCATGTCACACACTTGGCCTCTTGACTCTGGTACTGGCAGTCTGTCTCTCTCTCTCTCTCTCTCTCTCTCTCTCTCTCTCTCTCTCTCTCTCTGAGACTCTCCAGATTTTGCTTCATGTCCCTTTGCTGCAGTGACTTTTGGCCGTACTGCCAGTCCTGTGAGTCCTTTCGTGAGTCCTTTAGTGAGTCACTGCATCTGAGATGGACAGCAGGCTTGTGGCTCACCCCACAGTGTTGCCCAGTTAGTCATCAAAGGAATGTTCTCCAGCCATTCAGTGCAGCCAGGGCTCATCCTTAGGACCACATGTAAGCACCTACTTGTACTTCGGTTGAGGACCTGAGTAATTTGAGAAGGTGCTGAGAGAGAAAGAGAAAAAGGGGGAGAGGAAGAGGGAAGGGGAGGGGAGGCAGAGCAACTGAAAGCAGTGGTTCGTTTAGTTTGTGGAAAATAAGAGCTGGAGTTCACATTCGAGGGATTACCTGAGTAACATTACCCCAACAGAGAAGCATGAAGTAGAATATTAACTAAACATATCCCTTGCTTTCTGTGTTAGCATATGTGTGTGTACACATGTGTGTGGAGGCCAGAGGTCAACCTCAGGAGTTGTTACACAAAGCCATCTACCTGGTTTTTTGAGGCCCAGTCTCTCATTGGTTTGGGGCTCAGCTGTTGGGTTTGGCTGGCTGGCCGGGGAGCCCAAGGGATCTGCCTGTCCCCTTTCCCCTAGTGCTGAGCGTATGAGCTCCTGCCACTGGACTTGTATTTTACCTTGGTCCCAGGATCAAAATCAAGTCCTCAGGGTTATGTGGAAGGCCTTTTACTGAATGAGCTATCTACCCAGCCCTAGGCACATCTATAGGTTGAAAATAAATTACAAATCTGGAAAAATTATTCCAAAGAGTAGATAGTAAAATCTCTAAAGTGATAAAATTAAGTTATTTTTAAGTTTTAAGACTAGGGGCTGGAGAGATGGCTCAGCGGTTAAGAGCGACGACTGCTCTTGTAGAGGACCAGGGTTTGATTCCCAGCACCCACATGGCAGCTAAGAACCGTCTTTAACTCCAGTTCCAGGGGAATCCGACACCCTCTTCTGACCTCCATGGCATTGTACAACATGGGTGCACCAACCTATATGCAGACAGTACACTCATACACATAAAAAAAAAAAAAGTTTTAAGAGTAACCCAAAAGTCATTTTGATTTGTTTTTAAATGCCCAATCAAGAAAAATCGAAGCATTTGGTTACATGTAGCTATCACCCTGGGGGGCTGGAGAGATGATTCAGAAATGGTTAAGAACACTGGCTGCTATTGCAGAGGACCCAGGTTTGGTTCCAGCACCCACGTGATCATTAACAATGGTCTGGAAATCCAATTCCAGCAGATCTAACATTCTCTTCTGATTGCAGGCATTGCAGGACATGGGTGCATTTACATACATGCAAGCAATATACTCAGACACATAAAATAATAATACTAAATAAAGTATTAATAGCAACCCCTGCAAAATAAAACCAAATATCACTCTGACAAAATCCAAATATAGCAAAGGGGCTTATTCCTCAGTGACCTACAGAGGTTCCAAATTCTGTTCCTATATGTGGCATCTGCTTTTCTGCTTAAAATAAACAGGTCCTATCTTCTAAAATGGCAGTATAAAGTCTCACCACTTACAGCTTTTCAAGTTATTCTCACAGTGAATTTACTGAAACCCTACTTCTGCCAGCTATCTTGTGTCACTATCAAATGTGCTGCTTTTAAAATATAATTAAACTTAATTTGAAATATAATTAAACTTAAGAGACTAGAATGCTTGTGAAACTCAAGCATGGGCTCCAGCAGAACAAAGCTGTCTTTAGAAGAGCCAGGCTCAGAGGGGAGAAGATGGAGTCTGGAGCCCACAGATCTGTGCCGCCTGCCTCTGCTAATTTCTAGCCATATGCTTGCACGGATGTCACTGACCCATTCAAAACTGAATTCCCCACATTTGACAAGGGAGGAGGTAAACAGCACCTTCAATCAAGGTCACAAAAATTAAATAATACCTTTGCACAGAGGCTGGTACATTGTGACTTTTTAAAAACGGCAATACTTGTGTTATTTCTTGGTTCTCAAAATAGAACTTCCTGAAAAAAGAGTTTTTGTTTTATTGATAGTTGAACAGTAAAACTCTGTTTCCAGGTGGACTGACTTAACAGTACTGGGAATTTTAGAAATTCTTCCTTTGTCTCAATTTCACTATTACTCAACCACTGCTAGCGATGGGGCACTATCTAGAGCATGGAGCATGAAACCACAGCACAGTCTCCCCTGGTGCACAGCAGACTTGGTTCTGCACGCTCATCTTCCTTCAGAGGATGTTTCAGACAAAGTAAGCACAGTGCTGCAATTATAGCAAAGGCTCACCAAATACAGTAATTTATTGTGAGGAGACAAAAATGCTGAAAAAATTCATTACAACTAAAATATTCTTCAACTCATCAAACATTATTGAACAGATTTTTAAAGCGATTGCCATACACACACACACACACACACACACACACACACACACACTCTACAGATTTTATACCTACAGTTATGCAAAAAAGGACTCTCTTATAGATTAAATGGAGCAATAAAAAGTTGGTAGAAGGGGCTGGTCAGATGGCTCAGCAGTAGCACTGTGGGCTCTTGCAGAAAACCTGAGTTTGATTCTCAGTACCCACATGGTGACTAACAACTATCCCAGTCCCAGGGGGATCAACACTCTCTTCTGGCCTCCATGGGCATTGTGCAACATGGGTATACTTGCATATATGCAGGCAATATGCTCATACAGACATACAAAAAAGGTGGCAGAAATTAAATAAATATATCCATTCAAATGAATAATTATTTAAATGCCTGTACCAACTACATGTAAGATATACAGCAACTATAACCCAACCCAACACACAGACACAAACACAGACACAGAAAGAAACAGAGAAAGGCACACACACACACACACACACACTTTGCTGTTGCAAAAGTGAACTGGCTAAGTTGTGATATATACCTAGTTTACCTAGATACAACTCAAATAAGCCTCAGCTATCCCATTCCTAAGTGTTTATCCATAATAATAAAAACATTTCTACACAGAGTTAAATGTAAATATTTCTAAATATTATTCACAATGGCTCCAAACTGGAAATGACCCAATCATCCATTAAAACACCAATGAACCAAGTATGGTGTTGGCAGAATGAACTTCTTTCTGGCGCTAACTCCAAGGGCCTCGGCCTTGTGCTGCCTGTTGGCTGGAGGCTTCCCACAGTCCCTGCTGTGTAGCTATCCCCAGCTTGGCAAAGTTTCCCGCCTGAAACCAGCCACAGAGCTTGCTGTCCCATGGGCTATGATGCAGTCTCCTCTCATATGGTTAGGGAAAGGTTTTTTTTGTTTTTGTTTTTTTTTGCTAACAGGTGCTTTATTTTTTTTCCTATTACTTTTTTATTTTTTTTTCATTTTTTAACAATAAGTAATAATTTGTGAGTACAAGCATCCTTCATGTAAAACCAATTTGCAAGCAGTTGTGCCCAAACCCACACAGCCCAAGGGTCCCACCATCCAGCTGGAGGGGCTTGTGTGTTCAATCAAGTTGATCAAATAAGTGTCCAGTCTATATTGCTGTAGTTTCACCATTCACCCCAATCGCAGCCCTTACATTCTACCATGCCCCCTCTTCCACAGATTGTTCCCTAGGCTTAGAAAAGGGGCACAGGTGGATGAGAAGCAAAACAGTCTACTTTCTCTGGAGCGGTCGTTTTGAGACTCGGTCAGTTCTGGTGTTTCTCCTTCATGGGCTGTACGTTTGTCAGCGATAAAAGCTTTCAATCCTACTGATGAATGCACAGCAAATAGATATATTAAGTATTAACAGTACCTATTGTGATGCGTAGGTTGATCTTGGTTATAGGACACGAATGTTTGGATGGTTATGTAATCCATGAATTACAGATTTTTTTCTGTAAAAATATGACAGGGTCATTACTGTGGTTTATAACATCTCCTACACTTTAGAGGAGTAAGTTGTGGCTCAGCCTGGGTTATTCCCCTGAGGTATGGAGAGAGCTAAACCAGATTAGATTTGGGATGTACAAGCAATGGTTGGCCACTGCTGCCACATTAATTTCCAGGCAGGTGGAAAGTTATAGTGGTGCTGACAAGAGGAGTCTTGCGTACTCAAGGAGAACTTTATGCCTTATTGGTTTAGTGTGCCTTTGGTAACACTCTCTGGCCATTCAAGACCAACTGTACACTTTGTAAGTGCAGCTCTCACAACATCTTTCCCATGCTTTACATCAGGGCTTTTGACAGCAGTGAGGCCTTCCACATTCCTTCTCTTGCAGTATCCACGAGTTTAAGTCAAGGAAGCCTTTACTCTTTTGAGGGGGCTTGGAGCCCCTGGCCAACCATCTCCTTGAGATCAGGAATAATCACATTGTGATACAAGCGTCTCCTATTATATTTCATGCTTAAGTGGCACAGCTTATGGTTAGGGAAAGTCTTAGATACCTGCTATCATAGGTGTCCAGTCACTTTTGCTGTATTGTCTTGGTAAGAAGGAGGTCACAGGCCCCGCCCACACTTAAGAGGATGCACAGATAGCAGGATGTGGGAGGTGACTGGGAGCGATGTAAGACCTTGAGTCCCTTCTGGCCACCAACCCATGGACAAGCTAGGAAATGATACTTCCGTGCTAGGAGCTCAGGGTATTTCTTTAATGTGTGTATACTTTCTAGTTTAAATACATGAATGTTTCAACAATCTCCTGGAATCCTTCTTTCACAATTTTAAGCAGAGAATGCAGTTTCATAGCTTACAAGATATGAAGACATAAATGGTAGATGGAGCCAGAAACTGAGCTGTTATTTATTCTGGTAAAGGTTAAACTTCAAAATCTCCATTCATGTTTTTTGAACTCACAAAGACAGGCAAGTTTTGCTCCAATGAAAGGGTGCATCCGCTTTGTTTTTATGTTTTTTTTTTTTTTTTGGTCTTTTGAGACAGGAGTCCACAGCTCTTCTACCGCTGTCCTGAGAACTCACATGTAGACCTGCGCACCTCAAAATCACAGTGAGTCCACCGCCTCTGCTGCCATAAGTGCTGGGAATTAAAGTGCATGCACCACCATGCCCGGCTTGATGCACTCCTTTTAAACTTTTGGTTTTTACCCTGGGATTTCTTACTTCAGAATCATTGTACATTTTTACCCCTGAATACTTACCTGTGTCCATATGGTTAACTCCATAGATAAACAGAAAACTGAAGTCTCTATAAAGTCACAATTGCTGTGAGGGATCAGTTATCTACTAATTACTTAATGCAAAGTTTACTAGGAAGCAAATCATTAAGATACCCAGATTACTAGTCCAGTCCTTATTGATATATTTTCATTAGTGATTTTGATGCTATATTAACAATTAAAAAGTCCATCATTTAAAAAAATGTGTATTTCAGTGACTGAGGAAGCCAAAGAAGCAAAAGTTATTAGGGAACTTCTGGCCAATTTCCAAGAGAATAAAGATCAAAGAAATTAATGGCAACAACATCAGCTTGTAGTTATGTAGAATTGTGTTTTCACATGGTATTTCCACATGCCTGATACCATCCTTGATTCCCAGTGGAAACATGTTAATGCTGAACTCTGAGGCTCCTGATGATGGTCTGTGCATGTGTTATGGTGAGCAGGAACAGCATCTCAAGGAAATCCTGGCTCTGTGTCCAGTACCCACTGGTTCTGAAATGCATCCCTGGGAGCCTGTCTTGATTCTTACATCTTGAGTGCTGTATCTTCATAAAAGGGCATGTACCACACTACACACACACACACACACACACACACACACAAACACACACGCACACACATGCATACACAAACACACTGCAATAGAGTTGCATCACAAAACTGTGTGGGACTTGGAGGGGTATGACTGCTCTATGTGGGGACAGATTAAATGGCTCAATTTTGTATGTAGTTTGCTTTCTATTGCTGTGGTAAACTTTGACCAAAAACACTTGGGGAAGGAAGGATTTACTTCATTTCCCCCTTCCAGATGACAGCCCATCTTTACGGGAAGTCAGACAGGCACTCAGGGCAAGAACCTGGAGGCAGGAAAGGGAGCACAGAGCACAGAGGGGCGCTGCTTACTGGCTGTTCCCTGGCTTTCTCAGCTCCATTCCTTACACAGCCTAGGCCCACCTGCCCAGGGATTTCACTGCTCACAATGGTCTAGACCTTTCCACATCAATCAATAATCAAGCAAATGTCTCACAGCCACAGCCGCAGGCCAATCTGATAGAGAAATTTCCTCAATGGAGGTTCCTTCTTCCTTGGTGTACCAAAGTAACACAAGAAGCCCAACCTCACACTTAATGTGGGTGGAGAGGCTCGCATTCAGTTACTAAGTTTCAGTTGATATCAATTTCTTCTAAGTCAGTGGTAGGGTCCTTGGCTCTTCTCAACAAGGGCCTCTAGTTACTAATAACACAGTAGGTGTTTCCCAAGGGTGAGAGAAAGGAAAGTCTCCACTATCCTAAGGCATGAGGTCATTTGTCATCATGTCAGTCAAGCAGTCGCAGAGCTCATATACACCAGACCAAACTGCATCTTGAGGAAAGAATTCTCCAGCACATTGTGCCAGCCTTCCACTGATCTCAACTTCACTCACTGATATCCTACATCTGCATTTCTTTATTTGGGCATCTGAGTGCTTCCACCATCATTAAGATACTTGGTGGTGTCTAACTTGGTCTATTTTGACTCAGGCTCAACTTTTGGCACCAGTTTTTGTCAGGACTCATTCTAACTTTTATTTTTCATTTATACATACATACATACATATCTATATCTATATCTATCTATCTATCTATCTATCTATCTATCTATCTATCTGTCTATCTATCTATACATATTGGTCTTTTCGAGACAGGGTCTCCCTGTAGCCCCAGCTGTCCTGGAGCTCGCTCTGTAGATCAGGCTGGCCTTGAACTCACAAAGATCTTCCTGCCTCTGCCTCCCAAGTGCTAGGATTAAAGGCATGCACCACCACACCCGGCTATTTATATTTTGAATTTATTTGTATGAGTGCATTGCCTGCATGTGTGTTAATGCACCTATGTCATGCAATCCCCTTGGTGTCAGAAGAAGGCATCAGATTCCCCTGGAACTGAATTTACAGATGGTTGTTAGCCACCAAGTGGGTGTTGGGATTGAACTCAGGTCCTCTGCAAGAGCAAACTGTGTTCTTAACCACTGAGCCATTTATCTAGGCCCCAACTTTTACTCTTATTCCAAATATTTAATATATTCTCTATTAAAATCTTTAAAATAATTAAAGTATTCTGGGGCAGTGATATGTCACTGATTAGGATGTACAGAACAGAAATCACCAAACCAGCAGAATTCTGATGAGAGCTGGTCCAGATGCCTCCAGTGTTTTCATCTGGATAAGCACACCTGCAAACCATCTTTGGTTTATCAATAGCTTCCGATTACTTAACTTCTCTTCCTGCTGCTTCTTTGTTTTTCATCAGTATTTAAAACCACTACAACATGCTATCATCTAGTTCTTAAAATATATTCCTTTGATGCCAAGATTAAGTCACTGATTCATGAATTCTCCAGTAAACAATGGTCAAGCATCCAGTATGTGGCAGATATTTTGTTGGACTCAAGGCAAAACATGAAGCAAGGCTTTAATATTCAAATGAATACACAGGGTTAAAGTAGATAATTAATAATTAGCACATGGATTTCTGAGGATGCACAGCAGGGTCAGTTGACCTAGACTTATGGAAAGACAATGCTTTAAAATAGAAATAGAGGGACGAGTTGGAATCAGACTGGAAAGGAAGATTGTATGAGGTAAAGAGGGACTCTCAGCAGGTAGAACAGTACCAACTGTTACTACTTACAGATTGATTGCTGGAATATACAGTGCCAAAAAGAGGATTTTTCAAATATTTGTCATTAATCCATTAATGGTCAATTAATCCTGCACAGCTTCCTAAATAGATAATCTATCCTACAAGCCTATTGAAATAGATAGTTAGGTACTGATTAGTAACAGTATCTTTGCCTTCTGAGTTCTAGTGCCTGGGTTTCAAATCTAGTTGACACATAACAATGGAAAGCTTCTGACCAGTAATACACAGATCTCAATAATTCCCAAGTCATAAGATGGATGGTTGAGAGAAAGTACTTAGTGTAAAGCTTTACACAGTTACTAACCAGCATCCATCACAGGATAAGGAAAGTCCCATCATCCCAACAAAGATTCACAGATCTAGGCTCTGGACATATTTCCACTAATTTAAAATAATTAGTTAAAAATCTTTGGTCCTCACTATTGCATTAGTAATATATAGTAAATAGGAGCTCAAGATCAGGGGCTGAAGTGATAGCTCAGTAGCCAAGTGTGTATACTGCTATTTCAGAGAGGCTGAATTTGGTTCCTAGCACCCATGTCAGGCAGCTCACAACTGCCCGATCCTCCAGCTCCAGAGGGATCTGGAGCCTCTGACCTCTGCAGGCATCTGCACACACATGCACATAAATAGTATAAAAAATTTTAAAAGAGAGTTCATGGTTGAGTAAAATAATGAATGAGCTAATTGGTGTGGAAACTCTTCACCAACAAGAGACCATACAGACACTGGTTATTGATTCGTGCATTTATTTCACATTATACAGCCCTAAAACAATCATCACTTCCAAGTGGAGGGAACACACAGCACACAATGCTTCAGGTGCTGCTGGTGACAGCATCAAGCTAGGCAGTCCTGCTGACCAGTGGTGTTGCTGTGTGTCTTCATTGCTGTGTGTCCTCATTGCTGCTTAAATGACATGCTTTGGAGACCCCACTCCCAACCCGTAATAACTCTATGCCATATAAAACATAATTCATCATGTAACTTAGTTCCATTCCTAAAATGTATTTCATGTAACAGAAAGTAAGCATTTCCAAGCTAATGCTTACAGGATGCATTTGCCTTGTAAGAGAATCATCATAAAGAACTCCATCGTTAAAAAAAAAAAAATCTGCATTATTGAAAGTAAAGCGATTCTTGCTTGTGCTGAACAAGAATGAATATAACCAAAGGTCATTGTTGTTGTCCTCAGAGTCCCTTCATGGAGGGGGGGAGCAACCATGCCCAACCTAACAAATGCCAAACAATGTGTTTATTTCTTTGTAATTTCTACCTACCAACGGCTCCTCACACACAAGATGCCTTCAATTATGTCTCTAACTGCTGACACCTTTACTGTAGGCACATCATCTTGGTGGAAGGATTTAAATGGCAGAGTGGGTTTTTTTTTTTTTTTGCCCCATTTCATTGAATTTAAACAATAGAGACAAACAGGGGCTTACAGAGACAGACGCCTGCTTTTAATGCACTCTTCACAGATTTAATTTAGGAGAAGCATATGATTATCTTCATCTGTTCAAGTTCTCTACTAAAAATAATCTGCTGTTGCAGAGAGGGAAATTCCCTGCAGTTCGGATTAGATGCAATTTAAGGCAGAATCATGTCTCAAGCCATTGAGACTCTGAATAACACTTATCACACAAACCCGCCTTATCTCAGCTGGCTTGTTAATTAGGCTTGAAACTGGGCTCTGCTTATTAAATGAGATAAGAAATTTATTATATTGCTTCAGATTGGCCCCATACCAGATACCACCATTACGTAAACATTGTTATTTAGTTCCCAAACATTATGAATGACACCTCACATCTGGAGAGACAGCTCAGCAGTTAAGAGCACTAGCTACTCTTCCACAGGACCTGGGTTGGGTTCCAGTTAACAACCATTTGTAACTCCAGTTCCAGGGGATTTTACAACCTCTTCTATCTTCCACACACATTGGCACACATACATGGGGTACACTTATATACATGCAGGCCAAATAGTCATACACATAAAAAATAAATAAAAACAATGCTAAAATTGACATAAAGTTTAACTCCATCAGCTCTTGCATTTTTTTAAGAAAGAGGAAGGAAAAAGTAACACAGGAGATTGTTTAAACCGTGCAAAGATCCCACCATACTTGATTTTTCTGTCACTTCAACATAATCTACTGGCCATGAGTATGTCTTGGTCTGGGGACAGGGTTCTGGCCACATGCTGGAAGCTAGACAGTGTGTTGGAGGTGACAGTTTTAGATAGCCTTGCAACACTTGCCTAGATAAGAACGTGGCAGAGACTGTAAGGAAAATTACCTTTCTCAAGTAGAAAGAGTAATGAACTTAGACGAGTCCACTTGGACAGGCACTGAACACAGGGCGACAAACAGGCTTCCAGTCAGCATAACCCGAATAACACCACTGTGCATTTCTCAGGCACATTTAGTCCCTGCTTCTGAGGGTCTGGGTTCAAATCCTTGCCTTGACTGCTTGGGATTTGAAGGTCTGAAAAGAGCAAGGTGCTCTTAACAAAAATGATGAAAGGAAAAGTGGGTTAGGGCTAAAGATGAGCCAAAGAATGTTTTTGAAAGAAATCCTGTCAAGGAGTATAGTATAGTATAGTATAGTATAGTATAGTATAGTATAGTATAGTATAGTACAGTATAGTATAGTAATAAATGTATATCATGGTCCAAAAAACATGGCCCAGTGTAATATGCATGGAATATTAGTTCAAGTCTACAAATTTTCATTCTGCGCTTTCAAATTGTGTCTCCTTCTCCCCCTGCTCCTCCTCCTCTTCCCCCTCCTCCTCCTCCTTTTGCTCCTTCTCTCAATATTCTCCTGTCTCTGTCTCTCCCTTTCATCTTTCAGTTCAGTATCTTCCTCCTCATTAATCAGTTATGATCAAGGCCCTGTAAAGATCACTCTGTCCTAATTAAAAATAAGAGGAAAAGTCTCAAATCTTGATTAAAACAAATTAAGTTTGCATTTATCTGAGCTTTCTCATGACTGGCTGAAGTTTGCATCAAAAATGGTTTAGGTGTCCCACACTTTCTGTAAGAGCTTCTTCAAAATATCATTCATTCTCCGTTTTGGATTAAATTTTTTTATTTCAACGAACCCAAATCATATATACATATATATATATATATACATATATATATATATGCACACAAATATATTTACTGTATATATCTTGTCAACAAAGTGGAAAATGTTTTACTGAAGAATGAACAGACTACTTATTATAAATTAGTGCTATTCCTAACAATAAAAAATAATTCTTTAGATAAGTAATTTGCTCCCTCCAGTCTTGTTCTTGCTCAGAAAATGAGATCTTCCATCTTCTGTGTCCCCACGTGCTCACTTATGCAGTGAGTGAGTGTGAAACATTATCAGGTAGGAAAAAGCAGGAGAGATTGCTGTGGCTGTAGTTCTTGAGAGTCCCCAAATCAGCTTCATCAGAAATGGAGCAGGCACTAATGTCTGGTCATCCAGCATCCATGTCCCCAGGGCTTTCCAACAGGCACGATGCAATTAAGATCTTAAAACCTCTGGAACTATGGCCATTGAGGCAAGATGGCTTCATAGGTAAAAGCACGTGCTGCTCCTGCAGGGGACCCAGGTTCAACTCCAGCGTACCCATGTTAGTCAACTCCCAATTGCCCGTAACTAGCTCTGGTGGGAATCTGAGGACTCTGGTCCCTGCGAACACACACACACACACACACACACACACACACACACACACACACACAGAGAATATTAAAAATAATAAAAATGTAGCCTTTGCTACTTATGAGCGCAGTTGTGGTATATCTGTCCAGATCCCTTGCACATTGGCCCACGTGCAAGCTAGGCTTTGCTTCCACATCATCAAGCTATGCCCTTACCTGGCTTGGGTGCCTCACATGCTGCTCTGCAAAGCACCCCCATCTGTTTCTCTATCTCCCTGTTTGCATCCCTGGCATGTTAAAAGCTCTCCATCAGGACAGGCTCACAGTAGTTCTGCTGCCCCATGGGAGTCTGCAGAGCTTTGTGCTCATTCTTCTGTTAGGTCAGTGTTAATTTAAAACTGCTTTACTTTAATTGACTACTAGACATGGGAACTGGGGAAGGGACTACTCTCTGTTAAGAACCAAAACTATAACACTAAAAAGTCCTCAGTGCTATTGGCACTCAGGCAAAATATATAATTAACAGGAGCTCTGACATCAGCAATGCCTTGTTCTACCAGGTGGATGCTTGGCCAGGGGATCCAAGGCCCCACAAAAAGGTAAGGGCTCCTTGCCTCTTAAGTTGGGATACCTACAGGAGGAGAGGCATAAGACCCTGCTGTGCCGAATGACCTGACGTAACCATGGGAGGGATGTATTGAAGACCACACATGCAAGTGTACAGATGGCCTCTGGGAATTGCCAGAGAGTGTACCAAAGGCCACTAAACCAATAAAGCAAACAATGGGTCTCCGTGAGTCAAGCAAGACTCCACCCACCGTCAGCACCAGCTACACACCTCACCTGCCTGGTTGAAAATGATGCAGCAGAGGCAGCCATGTGCACTGTATATCCCAAATTCTAATTGGCATACTTGGCTCTCCCCTTGGAGAAAAATAACCCATGGCTTTTGATGCCCACAAGCTTACATCCTCTACAGGTTAGGAGATGTATAAGCCACAGTAAAGACCCTGTCATATTTAAACAGAGGGAAAATTGTATTCATGATTAACATATCCAAACATGTTTCTTAATGCGCTAAAGTAATCTACCATAACTATTAGTGCGGCTTAAATACCTATATATTCTAATATGCTTGTTCTTCATTAGTAGGATCGAAAGGTATTCCTGGACAAACTGTCAGCCCATGAAAGGAAACAGCCAGAATTGACCAGAGTCCAAGTCAACAGCTCCAGAGAGAGTGGACTGTTTTACCTCTCATCCACCTGTGCCCCTTTTCTAAGCCTAGGGAACAACCTGCGGAAGAGGGGGCGTGGTAGAATGTAAGGGCTACGATTGGGGTGAATGGTGAAACTACAGCAATGTAGTCTGGACACTCATTTGATCAACTTGAATGAACAAACAACCTGTCACCCCCCACTGGATGGTGGGGCTGTAGGTGTTTGGGCACAACAGCCTGCAGATAGGTTATGCATGAAGGATGCTTGTACTCATGGATTATCACTTATAGCTAAAAATGAAAAAAAAAACTGAGAGAAAGATGCAGGACAGTTATGGCAGAATGCATGATCTGGGATGGGGTGGGGGTGGGGGGGGAGGGAAAGGGAAATAAGCCTGAACTGAATTGGAAAAAATGTATGAAATGCACAATGCATCAATAAAAACTAATTAAAAAAATTATTTTTATTTTATATGTATGAGTGTACTGCCTGCATGCATGTAAGTGCACCTGTGTTATACAGTGTTCAAGGAGGTCAGAAGAGGGCATCAAATCCCCTGTAACTGGAGTTAAAGACAGTTGTTAGCCACCATGTTTGTGCAGGGAATGGAACCCAGGTCCTCTGCAAGAGCAGCCAGTGCTCTTAACTGCTGAGCCATCTCTCCAGACCCATAAAAAGTTATTTTAATCTTTCTGCTTTTCAAAACTTTAGATGTTTACTACAAAGAAACATTGTGTGAGGGGATGAATATGCTAATTACCCTGATTTGATCACTGCAGAATATCTACATGCATTAAAAGGCCATAATACACTCCATAAAACATTTGTTGTATTCGCAAGACTATTCCTGTCAATAATAACTGGAAATCTATATTTTGTAAGGTATTACGTTTTAATGCTTAAGACTAAAAATGAATTGGGTATCTACCAAGCAACAGATCAAGTCCTCTTTGCCCCTGGAATCCAACACTCTGGCTTTCAGTTTTTAAGTCTTTGGCGTTCCAGTGCTCAGGATCTGTCTGACTGCAGTTCATAGCTTCTCACTCCCGACAGTGCTTCTCAAAATGTCTCACGGCCACTGCCTGATTCGTTACATAACACTAAGAAATTGACTCACAGAAGTAATTGTGACATTATTCAGAAATCAAAAGACAAAGGAAAACCTAAAGTGTTCCTGGACCCAGTTTCAGAAAATCTTTCTCAAAACCACCCTTCTTACTTAGAGCTAATTAACATCACATCTACCTTTGCATTGCCCAAGACATAACGTTTTCTTCTGAACTTAACAGTTAACTCTTCCAACCTTTATAACAATGCCACTTTTGGAGATGTAGTCTCAGGTTTTTGTCTTGGTCCTTCTATCTCAAAGTAACTAAATGAAGCAAAGCTGACTTGGCCATTCATCATAGCAGTGACAACGGACTGGGGCTCAGCAGATGGCTCAGTTGCCTTGCAACCACAAGAACCTAAGTTCAATCCACAGAAACCAGTAAACAAAGGTAGGCATGATGGGTTGTGTTCATGTTCATGGGACAGGGAGAGGCAGGAGGCTCCCTGGGGCTTTCTGCCAACTCAGTCCTTGGTGAGTTCTAGCCCAGTCAGGGACCCTATCTCAAATACTTCAAAAATGTTCCCTGAACTTGTCCTCTGGCCTCTACACACACTTGAATATACACATGCATTGTTTGCACACACACACACACACACACACACCATATGGTAGCACAAACCAAAAAATAAATACTGCATGGGAAATAAGTATTATGCTATAATCCAGGAGTATATAAAAGGATTTCTGGTTTTCTGGTGTGGAAGAGATGGAGAAGTGCAAAGAATAGTGCTCCGATGCAAGTTTCCACATTAACATTGTAGAAAAGACGAGGGCACACTGGGAGTTGATAAACTCAAAACTTGACCCTCTTTTATCTTCACACAGAATCATAAAGCTCAGTGTGGCTCAGTCTTTCCTTTGAAGCCCTCAGAGGATGGCCCATTGGGAGTCAAGCGATGTGACAGCTGATGGCCTGACAGTCATGGAGGATGGAGAAGAGTTAACATGAAATTCCCAGAGCCCAGCACTCTGCCCTTTTCAGAGGTAGAAATAGATGTTCACTGCTAAGTAACCCCAGATGGCACCGTTTATCAGAACAAGGTCAAGTTCAATGTATAAGAGAACATGAATCGTAGTTTGAGGGCTAAGGAAATGGCAATCTGGCTGGAAAAGCAAGAAAGATGTTTGGGAATAATCAGAGAGCCAGAAGACATAGCAGCTTGACTTGCCTATTTTCTAGCTAAAAAATAAATTCTTATTTTCCAGATCTTACCTTCTAAACATTTGTTGTTTTTGAAGTAGGTAAATCTGTATTCTGTTCTCTAGACATAAAGCCAGAGCCTTGTTTTGAGATGTTGAACTCTATGAGGTGACCACAATTACTTGATAACTGTCTGTTATTACCTGCACACTGGCAAAGGGATCTTTCTAAACAAAAAAAAGATCTTGCCTATCGCTTGCTGCAATCCGGAAAGGGGTCCACCCCCTCCGGGCAGAATGTGCTCTGGGACCTACCTTGGCTCCCAAAGCCCGTTCCCACCTGCCAGCTCATCCTCTCATCTCTCAGCTTGTTTCCTCCATATAAACTCACAAGCTCAGTTAGAAGGAAACGTAATAGTTGTGTAATACTTTATCCTTGCTGAAACTTTTCCTTACTTGGGGAACCTTAGGACTTTGCAGTGTCTTGGAAAGAGCTTACTGACATCATTGTGTCTATAAGGCCCAAACTCTGCTCCCCGGAAGGTGCACCTTGCCATTCTCCTCCACTTTCCAACCTCCCTCTGTTACTGCTTATTTACTGCAAGAATCTCAGTGACCAGGTTGCTGCCTTTCTTCCTGTTTGAAATTTCCTGGCAAGTGTGTTTACCCTAGGACTATTCCCCTGCTGAAGCTGATGGAACAGAAGCTTCTCTGTCTCAAGTGAAAAAGCAGAGTAATGGCTACCCTCATTTTTGTTATTATTGTTATTATTATTTTAGTGTAGGAGTGTATCACCTGCATGTATGTAAGTGCACCCTTGTTGTGCGATGCCCATGTAGGTTAGAAGAGGACAGTCAGTTCCCCTGGAACTGCAGTTACAGACAGTTGCTAGTCACCACATGGCGCTGGGAATTGGACCCAGGTCCTCTGCAAGAGCGGCCAGTGCTCTTAACTGCTGAGTCATTTCTCCAACCCCATAGCTACCATTTTATGTGTCAATTAGAATCTAGTGCTTCCTGATGAGTTCTGAGGTAGACTGCGATGGGAATCATGCCAGACTTAGAACACAGTTTCTAAGTTCATTACTTCACATACTATAGACAAGTCATCTAAATTTTAAAGTGCTTGTTTCCCTACCTGTAAAGAATGTATATTTAAGGCTGTAAAGCCAAATCATTGACTCTTTTTGAGTGAGGTTTAAGGTTTGTCACTTCCAGGGCTAGGGACATGGCTCAGTCAGTAAAATACTTGCATCACAAGCATGAGGACCTGAGTTTGGATCCTCAGAACCCATGTGAAAAGCTAGACCTAAAGCATGAGGTAATCCAAGCATTGGTGATGTGGGATGCAGAGATGGGCAGATCCCTGCAAGGCCACAGGCAGCTGGACTAACATCTGTGGCAAATCCAGGCCAATAGGGATTCTGCTGAGACTGACACTTAGTTGTCCTCTGACCGTCACGTGTGTTCTGTGCATGAGAGCATTCAGGTATGTGTGTATGCATGTGCGTGTACACACACACACACACACACACACACACACAAACGTTTGCCACTTATGTCCAACCATGGGAGAGAAAGGCAGCTGCTTAGCACCAACACTGGAGAAGTCTCCAACAAGGCCGATTTGTGAGGACAAGATAAGAGTGAAGATTAAGGATGTGAGAACCTTTCCACACGGGTGGAAGATGGTTTCTTCCTGTGTATAAAATAGCCAGAAACTGTGGCTGTGGTCGGTAGTTGTGCGAATGTGCATCTGAGATGGTCTTTGAGGTAACAAAAGGCCTGCCGCCATAGACGGGATAGCGTTCTGCTAGTCAGACTTTCAGAGACACAATGCACATGGTTTCAGCCCATGGCTGGCTCCACTGTTTCCAGAAGTGTGGAGAGGCAAAGCTTCATGGGGAAAGGGCACAGAGGAGTGGAACTGCTCACCTCACAGCACCCGAGAAGCAGACAGTGGTGGTGACAAGACAGTCTTCAAAGGCAGCCTTCTAGTGGTCTACTTTATTCAAACATGCCCCACTTTTCCCCAATAACACTGCCAGACTACAAATCTATCAGAAGATGAGTTATTACTGAGTCAGAACCCTTCTGGCCCAATCCCCTTAATGACTGTATCTACTACTGGCCAGCAGCCCTGCCTGTGGTCACGTGAGCCTCCTGGAGAAGGCTTCATAGCCTAACTATCACTTTGTTGGTGTTATCTGGTTGTTAAAAACAGAACTTAGATGAAGGCTCCAAAACAATAATGATTATAGATACATTTATGAATGTTAAGTGATAGCTGTATTAGTCTTTTGAAGTAGTTATCAAGGAGACCTGAGATAGTCCTAGGTTAAGTATTTAAAAATTTTAAAAATTTATTTTAGTTTTTATGTGTCTGTGTATGTGTCTGTGTAGGGCATTTGTATAGATGGATGTGGGTCTCCCTGGGGCCAGAGGAAGGTATAGGTCCTGAAGTTATCCACCACAGGTATGAGAACTAAACTTCTGTACTCTGGAAGAACAGCAAGTGCTCTTAACCGCTGAGCCTTCTCTTTAACCCACAAGGCTGAGATTTTAAAAGTGCAATCTACATAAATGCTTTGTTAACCACTTTACTCTATGTTACTGAATGTGCTAACTACACTTATCAGCAGTGCATCTTCTCTGAAGTACATATAAAAGATTCAAGCAAAGTTCAGTCATAAGGAAAAAGACAGTTCCTCAGTGACAATATATAAAGGCACACTTGGGACAAAGTATGCGTAGCTCTGGACTGTCAACCTGAAATTGCTACCTCTAGCTTGAACCCCACTTATAGTAGAAGATGAGCTTCCTAAGTCTAATGCAAATAATAACTCAGAGTGATCCATTGTCCTGTCACTACCCTCCTCTGTATTAATACAGACAAATCCATCATTTTCCTGTACCTACCTACACACACACACACACACAAACATACACAAACATATACACACACGCACATACACACATACACACACATGCACACACACATACACACACACACACACGCACACACACACACTCTTGTCTTGGAGGAGGAAGGTGGGAGACTAACAACAGGGAAATAGATGAGAGGATAAACCCTAATGCCATAAAAACCAGGAAGACTAAAGAGTGGCCAAAGAAGGGACCAGAGGGAAGAGGGCTTTTAAACACGGGTCCCTCGTTATGGTGCCCAGTGGGAGCCTGCACTGGAAATGAAGTGATTCTAGATTGAATCCTGTGCTCCACGAGTGGAGGCTGAGGATAAAGCATTGGTCCCAAACCCAAAGTTAACTGAGCTGTAACTAAAATAATGATAATACTGTAGACTTTTCTGATTACAGGAGTATTATCAATTTCTTAACTTATATAATTAGCATATGACTTTGAGTAAGTAATACATATTCAGTTGTTTATTCAGTCATGCAAACTCTTACCATGTCTGCTATGTGTTAAGCTTCGGGCTAATTGCTAGAGATGAAAGAAGACTACAACTCATCAGGACACTCAATTATTCCATAATCCAGTCAAGGACATATAATGTCTAATGCCTGACCCTGGGAATTCACTTAGTGCTGGGACCAGGCAGGATATTTATAAAACTTTAACCAGCCTCGCCGGTGGAGTGGTGCAGTTAAACATGACCCATTTAGCTCCATTTCCAGCTTAAACCAGTCAAGTTCAAGTGGGCCAAGCATGTGGCCCCATGAGTTTTGACTAAGGGTGTGCAAGCTGTATCCTCATTTCACTGCTCCCAAGCCTCTTGCCTTAGTCTAAGAGTATGTGTGTAACAACATTTTACCCGTTTTAAAAGTAGTTTGATTTTCAGATTGAAAGGCTGACAGGATTATTGCAGTCCCCCAGCAGCGACTGAAGATGGAAGTATCATCTGCCTGCCCATCTGATTGGTCCCTCTAATGATTTCATTGGCAAGGCTTTAGAAATTTCTCCATTGAAATCTTCATGTAATTTGGGAAGTGTAGTCATCACCTGATAAATATCAGAGGATGAACTCACAGTTAACACACTCTACTCTCCTGCAGTAGAAATTATACTTTCTCTTAGGCTGCTTACTTACTGACTAGTCTTCAAGAAGTCTTTTGGCTCAGTGTTTGCAATGAGGGCACCCCAGCTGGCTCCAGACTTTCCTAAACTTTAATAAGTTCAAAAAAAGTCTGATACCTCTAAACACTTGAGCTTCTGAGTCATGAGTAGACTCTCGGTGTCATCATATTTGGCTGCTCTGGAAGACTACAGAAAGAGAAACAGAACACCTCAGAGTCCGCCAGGCTCCAGGGAACCCTTGTGTCTGAGCTAGTACCTATGCAGCAAACGGAGAAGGCCAAAGAGAAGGAGCCAGATGAGAGGGGAGGTGAGCTATTACCATAGCAGCAGCGTTGGCACTGCAAACTCCAGCATGTAAAGTTAGGTTAGGATTTCTTTCTCTGTATTTACTCACAGATAAACCTGTGGTCAACCAAAACTGGGAAGTGAGGATTAAGCCTAAATCTGTGAATGAAGCCCCACACGCTAGAGGAACATGTGTTGAGAGGCTGAAAGGCATGGCCAGGGCACACCCTCGACACAGGTGGTCGTAGCTTCTTCCCCTTTTCAGATATATCTCCATCTGAGATACAGTATCAACTGGACACCTGGTCTCTTCTGCCAGAGCCTAAGCTCTCAGATGGCACAGACCTCTTCCTTTAGAACCCCTAAAGGGGTTCTACCACCCTGCAAAATAGCAGGTGCCTACTTGAGATTTGTGGAAGGAGACGGACGAACATTTGAACAGTGAAATGGAACCACACTGGCTCCTGAGCATGACAATGTCAGCAAAGAAGCATGGCCCACAGAACACCATGTGGACGCCAGCCACGCCCATACTTGGCGAATCCAACTTCCCTTTGGATCTCCTAAGAACCCAGTGGGCTATGTCAAGTGGCCATGGATGTGGGCTTGGACATGCAAATATATCCAAATGTAGGGCCAGTTTTTGTGTGGCTTTCCCCCTCTGGTTTTAATAGAATTTCTATGTTTTCACCTGAGGCTAGCCTTCCTCATAGCAGGATGGTGGAAAATGCTTCTGATAGACATACCCATGAGTACAATAAAACAATGTAAATCACACTGCTATGTCACTAGAGAGTAAAACTCACCCCCCAAATCAGTTTTTAAAAGGCATGTGTGTGGTGTATACATCTGTGTGCACCTGTGTGCTGCTGTGCACACCTGTGTGGGTGCTTATACAGGCCAGACATTGGCATTGTGATATCTCTTCTCAATTACTCCCCCCTTCTCTTTGAGACAGCAACTCTCTCATTGACCCTGAGATTCACTATTTCAGCTGGACTGGCTGGTTAGGGTGTCCCCAAGATCATCACATCTGTCCCCCTGATTCTAGAGTTCTCATGCCCAGCTCATCATGTGGATTCTGAGAATCCAAACTAGGTCGTCATGCTGAAGCAGAAAGTGCTTTATCCACTGAGCCATTCCCAATCCCCCTCCAAATACTTGTAATAAAAGAGATTAAGGATTCTCCTAAAGTAAGAGACAGAGTGAGCTGGACAGCTTTAGTGGCAACTTGAAACACTTGGGTCGAGGGAACCTCAACTTGGGAATTGCCTCCATTGGACTGGCCTGTGGCCATGCCATGTCTATGGGGTATTTTCTTGACTGTTGAGTGATGTAGGAGGGGAACAGTGTGGAGAACCCTTGGAAGACTTGGAATGAACTTGCCACCTGACCCAACCATACCACTCCTGGGTATATACACACAAGACTCATCTTACTGCAGAGATACATGCACAGCCATGTTTATTGCAGCTCTCTTCACAACAGCAAAGGGCTGGAACCAACCCAAGTGCCCCTCAACTGATGGGTGGATAGAGAAAATGTGGTACGTGTACACAATTGAGTGCTATGCAGAGGTAAAGAAAGATGACATCATGAGCTTTGCAGGTAAATGGCTGGAGCTAGAAGATATCATGCTAAGTGAAGTAACACAGTCCCAGAAAAACAAACGACGAATGGTATCCCTCATCTGTGGATGCTAGCACCAATTACCTAATTGTATGGAAAAATGAGCAATGTCAATGTGATCTGAAAATAGCTGTGCTCTTATATTGTAAATCCCTTAAAAATAAATAAATAAAAATCAAATTAAAAAAGACTAGTTGTAAAATTAATCAGATATGTTATCAAATTCCAAACTAGCATACTTCTATAACTCTTAGTCAGATAAAAGGACACATTAAGAAAAAGTGAACTGTCTTAGTCAAATTATTTTCTGTATTTACTTAGAAAATGCATAAAAATATTGGACTCTGAATGCTGATGATTCACTTACAAAAGCAGATTTCATTCTGCAGACAGAGAGATGCCCAGGGTGAAAGGAACAAATGCCAATATAGATACCAAGTATCAAGACAGATAAAATAGAAACTCACAGCAAGTAAAGGCAATGAATTAGTCATTTCAAATTTTTAAGAAGAAAGGTCCAGGCCCATGGATATTCACTGATAAATTTAACCAGACATTGAAATAATCTTTCAAGAATTCCAACATGATTCAGTGAGGGAAATCATGCTCCTCAGCCAATGTCATACCCACAAGAAATAATAAAGTTGATTACTTACTATCCACTACATACAGAATTAGGACAAATTGAAATAGAGGCCTAAATGCAAGAGACTAAAAAATACCACTAGAAGGAAACCTTGGAGTCAATCTTTGTTGCTTTGAATTTAGACAGTTTTGCAGACATCCCACCAAAACCACAAGAATAAAACCTAGCTACACAGAACTACAACTTTTATATTTCAAAGTCATTATCCACAAAGTGAAAACAATAGACTAAATATGGAAAACACTTGCCCATCACATACCTCACAAGGGATTTGTGTCTAGAATCCACATAAATACTATTACAACAAAACAATGGAAAGACAATGTAATTAAAAAGGAGTAAAAAGGTTTCATAGACATTTCCCAAAAGAAGTTATACATGTACTGAAAGAAAAAAAAATGTGGGATACACAGGATGGATACACAGGATGGATACACTCTGAAACATAATAGCATTAGAGTGCATTGGCAAGAATTTTTGATAACTTGTAGCAATCCTTTGTTTATAGGAACAGAAATCATTGTGGCCACTGTGAGAAAGTTTGGTACACATTAAATAGTACTGGTGGTTGCACTTCTAAGCACTTATCCAAGAAAAAAGAAAATGTAAGGCCACATAAAACTTACACAGGGATGGTGATGTCAGCATTAATTTAATAGCCAAGAAAGTAAAATACTAAGTGTCCATCTATTAATAAACAGCTGCAATTCAGTGTAACATTACACTGGAATATTATTTGGCAACATAAGAATAGAATTTAGCATAATCATACAAGGGAATATTACTCAACAATATAAAATGATGAAATGCTTATATGTGCTACAAACGGGGCTGAACCTTGAAACACGCTATGTGGAAGAAACTAGACACAGAAGACCACATGTCATGTTCCTGTTTATATGAAAATGTGGTAGACAAATGTGCAGAGACAGTAGGCTGATTACAGGTAGGGAGGCAGTGGGGGGAAGAGGGCAAGGAATGGGTGGTTGAGGGCATAGGGTTTGTTTGGGGGGGGCAACAGAAGAAGAATTCTTATATTAGATGATGCTGTTGATTCTACAACTATACAAATATACAAAGAACCACTGAACTATTCATTTTAGCATTCAGTAAATTGTGTCCATAAAAATTCATCATTTAAAAAGCAGACAGTCAACCTATAAACAGTGAAAAACTTCCTAAAGTGTGTATGTGTGTGTGTGTGTGTGTGTGTGTGTGTGCATGTGTGTAAGAATTTATACCTAGAGAGTAACAATGGGCTTTAGCTATTTTCTAAACTTTATTACATTGTAATTAAAAGTAATAGTGGGTTTATCTTTTTAGACATACCTAGCATTTAGTTTGCTGGTTGAAATTTATGTCTGGCCCTAAACTAGTTTTCCTTTCATTTTGAAATACTTATCTGTTAGTTAGCAACAACAGAGGAAAGTGCCCTAAAGCTTCTACACCCAGAGCTCATAGTCCAAGGTGCAAGCCCGAGATAGCACAGGGACGGCTACTGTCAGTCTTGTTCTAGGACATAATCTATTCCTACAAGATGTTTTTCTTTCCTTTCAGTTAATGAGGGCCTAGGACGGCTGACTCCCTTATCTCTGGTAGGGATACCTTCTTGCACCCCACATGTGCAGCACCCCTGTCCTAACTGGGGTGGCAGTAGTGTACTAACAAGAGCACCTTTTCCCCAGCCAGTGCGGAAGGACCAGATCTGCCTGCACTGGTTGCTCTGTCAAGTGCAAATCTTCATACCGGCAGCAGAAACCAGACAAGATGGGTGCAGAAATCCCATGCTGTGCGCAACAACTACCACTTGAGTCTGAGTGGTGCAGCTTCAAGGCAAGAAAGCTGCGCCCAGGCTTTCTAGCAGCCAGTCCCAGAATGCTAAACTCTTGTGTTGTCTTCCTGTTTGAGACCCAGGTCATACTCCGCCACTAGTGGCAATTGCTTGCCGCTTCATGATTTCCACTTGAATGGATCAAGAGCACCTTGGGATGGTTGGTAACAAACCCAATTACCTACATTTTCCTAGTGGAAAAAAATAAGGACCAGAATTCAAAGCTAACACATTCAATAGTAATACAACTGAAGACTTAAATGGTTCTGTTGACATCTTACCTGCTTTTGCCTATATAATATCCATTGAAATAAATACACAGAAGCCAAATTTGCTCTGAATTTTATTATACTAATCACATTTGTCTTTAGGCAGTTCTGAATATGGGGCATCCTAAAAGTTCTGCCTACACACCTGAAGCATCCAAGTCTCTTATCAAGACACCAGGAAACCATGATTGAGCTGTGCTAAGTGTGAGATATAATGTCAAGGCAGAAAGGCAGTACATGACCAGCACTGATACTTCCTTCCAAAACATAAAGTATGAATACGCTTTTCCTTATGACCAAGCATGAGATTTCCTATGTAATTTGATGACTAAAATGGTAAATCCCCATCCTTGGTTTGGGCTGACAGCTCAGGCAGCACTGTGCATTCCTCATTGCTTTCTAGGATTCACTTACCATTATATCAGCTGTCCCTGACCCTCATTACCAGATGATGAAGTTAATGAAGTTGTCATGTGACTTCACTGTTAATAGCCCCGCCAGCTCTTCCAGGGTCTCTGGAAATATTGTTCTTTACATGATGCTAGAAACAGCAACCCAGTCTGTAAGGCTCTATTATTTGGGTGCTATCTTTTTGTGTGACCTGTTATTGCTTTGAGGCTGTAATTTCTTTTTAATTTTGGGAGGGATCATGATCCAACTATATTCTGTAGCTATATGTCATTATAACAAAGGTGTTTTCAAGATTAAAAAAAAAAAAGCATCTTAGCCTGGCGTGTTGGTCTGTACCCTTAGTTCCAGCTCTTGGGAGTCAGAAGCAGTAGGGTTGCTTGTGAATTTGAAGTCAGCCTGGCAGAAATAGTGAGACTCAGGATAGCCAGCGCTGTGCAGCGAGGCAATTTTTTTGTTTTTAAAGAACAAGAAAAAAAGAATGCTTTGAGAAATAAAAATAAAAGCATTTAATGGAAGGTTAAATCACATATCACATGACTGCTTAGAATACAAACAGAATAAAACTGGGAGAAAGTATCAACAAATAGAATTAATATAGTTTATTAACGGAACTCAGACTTCCTCCATTTACTTCACAAAACCATCTCAGCACTTGGGCTGAGCTGTCAGAATCAGTAGACTAACCCAGGAGGCTATGGGCCAGAATTACTTAAATCGAAGGATGAATATGCCTGGAATCTGGGCCCTGAGTGACGGACCTCTCAGCAGTCATTTGCAGCACTTACTCAACAATTTTTCCATCAAAACAAACATGTCAAAGAAAGCTCAATGCACTCCGAACTCCCAGCAGGCATTGATAATCTTCTGATTCTCTGAAAATACCCAGGGCAAACCATCAAGGTTTTCACCTTGGTGGGAAACAGGGAATCCAGCTGTGTTTGAGTCTTTGGACCACTATATTTGTTTACTTTGGAGGGCTGGAAAGCAAGGACTACAATTTGACCTATTCATAGCTTAAGTAATAGGTTTTATTTTATTGAGGTAGTGTTCATAGTATGTGATCATTATTTTTTTTATTTATTTAAATTAAAAATAAAAACATTTTTTTAAATTCCTGAGTATAAGGTTCCTATTACATCCCAAGTTTACATCCAGTATATTAATTATATGCATTATTAGTCTGGTCTTATGATTCTATGCTGTAAATATATGTTTTGACCACAATATATGTTTGAACAATACATAGGACATAAATAGGTAAGAACTCACCATGCACACAGCAGAACTCACCATGCACACTGCAGAACTCACCATGCACACTGCAGAGCTCACCATGCACACTGCAGAGCTCACCATGCACACTGCAGAGCTCACCATGCATACTGCAGAGCTCACCATGCACACTGCAGAACTCACCATGCACACTGCAGAACTCACCATGCACACTGCAGAGCTCATAGTGTACACTGCAGAACTCACCCTGCATACACTCACCAAAGCACTGCAGAGCTCACCATGCACATACTCACTGTGCACACTGCAAAACTCACCACGCACTCACAACAGAACTCACCATGCACACTGCAGAACTCACCATGCACACTGCAGAGCTCACCATGTGCACTGAAGAACTCACCATGCCCACTGCAGAACTCACCATGCACACTGCAGAACTCACCGTGCTCACTGAAGAACTCACCATGCACAATACAGAGCTCATAGTGTACATTGCAGAACTCACCCTGCATACACTCACCAAAGCACTGCAGAGCTCACCATGCACATACTCACTGTGCACACTGCAAAACTCACCATGCACACACAACAGAACTCACCATGCACACTGCAGAACTCACCATGCACAATGCAGAGCTCAGCACACACACTGCAGAAACATCTTCATCTTTCTAAAGTCCGTCTTCAGCTCAGTTCCTAGCACAAAGCTCCATCCAGGGAGCTGAAAGTTCTACCTAGCTACATTTCGCAATTTGCACCAAAAGTGTTGCAATTCTGAATTCCAGCTAATTCTGTTGTTTCTAATTCCCGCTGGGTTTAAACTCTTATCTCTAGATACCAGGCCTACAGAGTAGGCCTATTACAGGAGCCCCAATTCCCTGAGAATGTCAATTCCACGACCCAAGTGAGATTAAATCCTTCTAGATAGCCTAAATAAATGATTTATAACTTATCCCTGCCACTCCTGTTAATGCCTTTGTGCCATGAAAGAGACTAGCAGAGGTGTAAATAAGAATCTCCACTTTGTTAGCTGGACTTCCCCTTCCTTATCTCTATCAATAACCATGGCTCACGCTCCTTGCAGAGACCAGAAACAGCAGATCCTGAACCTTCTCAAGTATTTATGAATCAATTTGCAGTGTTTGTCTACTACTGGTGATAGATGGATATGACACCTCTTCTTCCCACATTTCCAGGACAGCTCTCTCACCATGTCTTCTTTCACTGTGAAAGATACCACACCTTGAATAGCATAGATCAAGTGACATAATTTAGTCCATTCCTGTGGATAAAACATATTTTAGTAGAAAAAGGTATATCTGAATATAGATACTTCTGGTTATCAGAGTGAAGTGTGGCTGTTTTCTTGCCTCTGGCTAAACATTTTGAGATAATTGAACCTGAAGCACATGCAAAAAAGATCATGATAAAGATTACTGGACAAACACCAGAAGAGTCAGTTTAAATTCCCTGGAATTCTTCACAGTTCCCCCCAGGGCAATGATTTTCCCAGGACAGCAGCAACACCATTGGTTGGTCAAGTGAGTACAAGTAGTGGCTCAGAAACACTATGCAGGGGCCTCTGAGAAACCAATATATAAGCAGCCTTGGAAGACATACCTAGAAACTGAGGAACATAGGCCCCACGCCACCCTGACATGCACTCTCAGATGCTGAGCTCGTTTACCTGTATTTTATGTCCTCTACTTGACTACTTGAGGGGCAGAGGCCATGACACACACACACACACACACACACACGTCTTTAAGGACAGCTTCATGTCTGGCCTAGATTGTACTAGAAGCAAATTGTATTTACTTAGTAGCTCATTGCTTTGTCTACAAGCAGGGGTGATCTTACTGTCCTCTTGGGGGCCAGAAGCCAAGCTAAGGACAGTTACCACTAGATCTACAAAGAGCAACTCCTACCACCTACTACAAAGCAGGAGGCAAACAATGGACACAGAAGGTATCAGGATACTGCCCAGGGAAACTTGAACTGATGAATAGTGGACTTTACCCCCATCAAATCTGGAAAGACAAGGTGTCACTGAAAGAACAGAGTGAGAGAGAACTATCTGCATTTGCAGGATTTTACAACTACACCACTTTTCATGCAACCTGAAAGACTTGTGCATATTCTTACCACAACAGTTTCTGAATTATCTAACTTTCCTTAGAAAAGCACTTGGGAGGCAGAGGCAGAGGCAGGCGGATCTTTGTGAGTTCAAGGCCAGCCTGGTCTACAGAGTGAGTTCCAGGACAGCTGGAGCTACAGGGAGACCCTGTCTCGAAAAGACCAAACAAAAAAAAAAAAAAAAAAAGAAAATGATTTTTCTTTTCCATTCATTTTTAAAATATTATGGTAAAATTTATCTCACTTCTTTGTGATCTTTTTGAGGCAGGGTCTCCCTATAGCCCCAGATGTCCTGGAACTCATCATGTAGACCAGGCTGGTCTTAATTCAGAGATCCACCTGCCTCTGCCTCCCAAGTGCTGGAATTAAAGGTATGTGCCACCACACCTGGCCTTATCTCACTTTTTGCAATGTAATTTATCCAATAAATATTATCCATTCTTGAAAATGAAATATGAACTTATGAGGGAAATTCTAATTATTACAATATGGTGGGGAATTTTCTATTCAAAGAAAGCTTATGATGCCATGTAACTTGTATAAACTCAAACTTGATATTTAGGAGTATATTTTCATGGGAGGCTCATTCAATAATATTTATTGACAACTTTATGAGCCACACCAATTTCTTGGCAGTTGCAGAATCATCATTCTTGTGGAGGATATTTGGAATGTGGTCATAGGAAAGAATGACAATAAACAACTTCTGGTGATCTCTCATAATAGACAAAAATGGATGATTGGATAGGTAGGTTTAAATATGATAAACAGGTAGATGGATGATAGGTAGCCAATATCTAGGTAGGTGGGCAGGATGTGCAATAGGACATTTTCTACAAATTTATCAGAAAAAGCCTGCTTGCCTTATCAAGAGTGGGTGACAATAATCAATTCACCCTGTATATTTGAGGACTATCACAGGGAATCCCAGATATATATATATATATATATATAACTAATGTGGTAACAAAATAAATATTAAAAATTTAAAAGTACACACATACATACAATTTAATTCTTACAGTTCTAAGTCTGATCAAGAATACATTCCTAGTCACTAAACTATTACCATAGATTAATAAACTGATCCTTAAGGCATCCAGTACACCCATCCAACTTTCCTTAAAAGTCAAGATGAGTAGATTTGGAGATTTAGGATTTCTTTCTTTACTTTACTTTGTTGAGGGGTTGGAGATAAAGCTCTTTTGGAAGTTGATTAGATATAAACTTTTCAACTTTGACCTTGGTATGGTATTCTGTTCCACCATGTATCTTGAAGAATTGTTTTAAAATTCATAGTCTATAAAAATACATTTAATACTGAAAGGCTTTAGACAGTCTATAAGAAGATGTAAGTTGTTATATAGAAATGATTAGAATTTTCAAGGTTATCATGCTATAAAGCTATTTATTTGAAAATTAATGCAATAGAATTTTGTCTTTCCACATCTGCTGATTAACATGAAATCTTGTGTAATGCTTCTGATACCTGAAGAAATCTCTAAATTTATGCATTTTACATTTCCTATAGAAAGATCTCAGAAATTCCCAGGGTATGTTGATGCAAGCTAACTGTAGGCAAAAGCACAGCTACAAGAATGATTTGGTGTGAAGAACTCGGCTCCAGAGCTGTAAAAATGACAGTGTCATGGATTTGCACCATTTACTTCTCTCAAGGGGACAGTTTCCTTATCTGCTAACTAAGGGCAGTAAGACTTCACCCGTAGTGTTCATCAGATGATAGGTTACAGAATACTGAATACATATTTACAGTACCACTCAGAATTACAGATGATAAGATTGATGCCCCTTTCTGTACCACACAGAAGGCACTGAGGGTTTGGTTCCTGTGCTTTATGATTCATCACCCAAGCCTTCTGGAACATCCACATGTGACTCACTCTGTATGCTCTAAGAATTACCTGAATTATTGGCATTTAAATAGCCAGTCATACAGAGACATGAACAAACAAAAATACATCTAACCTCTTCCAGTTAATCCTTTACTAACATTTGGAAATAGATGAAGATTCTACTTACCTTAGCTGAATGCTTCAGTTACAAAGCAGTTGTGTTTCAATGTGTAATCTGCTATAGGTGGAAACATTAATCTTCTCAATAAAAAGAAAAAAGTGAAATAGTATCTCAAACTATAGCTTGTGGGTCGGTATAGAAGATTCTATTAAAATTAACAGAAAGGCCATTTGAGAGACCATCTAAGATGTTGAGATACCTATTATGCGTAACATGAGCAAGCACTTCCCATCAATCCATGGGAGTTACACTTTCTGCAGTAGCAGCCTCTCATCTTTATGTGACAAATGGTTACCCAAGGCTCAAGACCTGGGGGAAATTTCCCCAAATTCATAGACAGTAAATGGAAGGCAGTATTTATATATGAATCCATGCAACATGGAGAGTTTAGAGTGGTGATTAGAGGCTGGGTGATAGTTCCTAACTGGTGTTAATGTCTGTTTCTCTCATCTTCTGGCTAGACAGCACACATTCTGCTCAAAATCTGCAGTGCTTCTCCATTTTTGAGGGTCAACCACGTCACGTAATTACTGCCATGTCCTTTTAGTAAGCATACTCACTAGTACAAGTTTCAGCACAATCTCCTACAATAAGTATGCCTTATTTATTTACACATTTTATATGCACTCTTCTATTAAGAGATGAAATGCAGTAGAAAAGCAGATTCTGGGAGAACGGTAGTGTTAGGAGATGTCTGTTGCTTCATTCTTAAGTAAGAAACCCAAAGCTTCTGACACTTCTTATTAACATTTGTTAGGTTCCCTAAGTTCTTGATGACTTTGTGGAAGTTTGTTTTCAAATTTGGGGGGACTCCTGGCTCCAGTCCCATTTTCTTGTCACTGCAAAGCTTGATGCTACCTTAAAACAAATTCTCATTAATAGCGGGTGTCAATCCTTGATTCAAGTAGTATTCATTTGAGGACCTAAACTCTTGTCAGATCTGATTAGACCATCAGTTTCCCATTATTCATGTGACTACTGAAGATTCATGTCAAGGTGGAGGTTTCCTTTCTCTTCTTGGTCACTGATACCTGATCACTAGTGTGGTTTTATCCTGTGTATGCATTACTGAAGTAGAAGCTGGGTGTTATTTGTAAGTAGGCTTGTGTCAATTGCAAACCATGCCTAGAGAACAAAATAGGACAGTCAGGCAGACGCACGAATACAGTCTACTGGGTTGGTTCATCTTGATTGCAAATCACCATGGAAATAAACTTATGGTCTTATCTGTGAGGAATCATCTGCATTAGGTTAATGGAGGTGGGGAGACCTACTCTAAACGTGGCTGGTACTATGGGCTGAGGTCCAGGGCTGAGCGAAAAGGGGAGAACAAGGTGAGCACCAGCCTCAGTCTCTCTGCTTCTTGACACTGAGAGCGGCATGGCCAGCTACTCAAGCTCCTGCTGCCTCAACTTTCCCGCCCTGTCAGGCTGCAGCCTGACTGAGAGCCAAGGTATACATTTATCTTCTGAAGTTGCTTTTGGCAGGTGGGTTTTTTTTTTTTTTGTGGCAGCGATAAGACAAGTAATAATACACATGCTTTTCCCTCAAAATACTCTGCAAAGATGGAGGGAAACTTGAGGTCGAATAGCAATTGAGACAGTATACATGATTCGAGTACTGCGATTCTTCCCTGTTTAAAATTCGATACAAATAGTAGTCTTTGTGCATGCCAGTGATGTGCTTTACACCCAACTTAGAAGGGTTTAATGGACCTGGAGCCCAGGAGAAGTGGAAGCTCAACCCTCCCTGCCTATCACCCCAGTGAGTTTCTCACCATGTTCCACCTGAAACCTTTTGCACTATCCGCATTTGTTTGTAGCCTCCGCGTTTCTGTCCACTCTCTCAGGACACATCTGTCTTTAGGCTGAGTCTCCCACCTAGAATCCCTTCCTCTCTTCACTCTGTCCTCACTACTTATTTAATTTTTAAAATTTTTGAGAGTTTCATGAATGACTACTGTATTTACATAATTTCCACCCAACCCCTCTCATGCTCCTACTCCTTTCAATTTCATGTCCTCTTCTTTGATTATTATTGTTGCATATACATATGTAGACATGTGATGTGTATATATATATATATATATATAATGAACTGAGTCCACTAGTGCTCATGTGTACATGTGTTTAGGGCTGACCACTGGGATTAGATAACAGAGAGCTAGTTCCTCCCTCAGCCTCCATCAGTTACCTGTAGCTCTTCATGTACACGTGAGACCCCATCAAAACTCTCCCATCCCAATTGGCATGTCAACTGCTTTTGCCCTTGTGCAGATCTCATTAGACTACCACACTGTGGAGACTTCATAGGTACAGCTTCCCTATAATGTCTAAAATGCATTAACCATCAGCAGTCATCTTGTTCCTCCAGCACTTAGCATTATTCTGTCCTCTCTTCTGCAAGCCATATCCTCATTTTTCCATTTCTAGGCCACTCTTTTTTACCTTACCTAACCTTTGTATAGTCAGATGAGGAATGACTTCTTTTTCACACCATGGGAAGAGCAAAGACATTTATGCCTTTGAGAGTTGAGGGTTATGTTCCAAAACTGACCTTCTACAGGGGTAGCCTAAAAAGGACTGAACCCTATAAACTCAGGGGAGAGGGAAGAGGTCTCATCAGGAACATAGTGAGTTGGACTAGGATGCTGCTGAGTGACGTACACACTGAAAAGTGCTCACTACCATGACTAACACACAAGACCTTGACTCTGTTACCTGTGACATGGACAAACACATAAGCCATGATGTTAATGGAATATTCTTCACAAAGACTATCAAGCTAATTCTATATACAAACCTCTTTACAAAGAAAAGTAAATGATCAGGGTATATATTTTTCTATGCCACTTTCAACCTTGATATAATTGAAAGTTGAGCCTACACTTCACTTAAATGTAGCAAGGTTTCCACTGATTTACCCTGGCTATTGGTGGTCATGAAAACACTAGGGTTATGGGACTATTTTTCAAGCACCATTTCCAGTAATTTTGATCTTTGGGAAATGTGGGAGCTTCTCTTGCTACGAGCAGGTACAGCACAGTCCTGCTAAGGGAAGGGGAGCACAGTGCCCGCCTGTGGCCACTGTAGGGAACTGACCCCTCAGTGCAGAGGTCAGTTGGTTATTTTCATAACCAACATGAGAGGTACTTCCAACTCAGGTCCTTAGCCTGGAAAAATAGAACATTTCCCATCTGGCTGTGCTTTCCCACCTGCCCAAAGACTGCTGGTCTCTGGACAGGAATTTCAGGCTGATGGCTGATGGCCTATCTTCAGCCTACACCCACTCACGTTTCACTTCACAGCTGGTGACCTGATAGGTCTCCATCCAGCCCCACATCAGATTACCAGGTTGGTGGTCTGATGGACGGCCATCCAACCCACTGGCCACAACACTTGAAATCCAGGCCTGCTTCAGCCTGTATGCTGGTAGAAATAATGGCTGGGAATTCTGTGCAATGATGGTAATGGAAAATTCGCTTTATTGCCTGTTACAATTCACTTTTATAAGTCCCAGAGCCAATCACAGACCCCCAGTTCCATGCCACGGTATACTGTTGCTCTGCCTAGCAACATGTGTCTGGGCCACGTTGCTTTCTCCCTCTTGGGGTGGAGTCAGAGAAATCCCATGACTCCCACATGGTTCCCTGAGGGGTGCTAGCTGAGAACTAGCCCCTAATTCGAACTGGATCCTCCCACATGGAAAAGTCTGATTTATTCTAAGGCATATCAAAAATTATGATGTTTCATCTACATAGCTAGTTTTGTTCAACTTGCCATTTCTTTTTAACTTAATTAAATCTTACACTGGGTAAAGTGTTTTTATTCAGCTAGCTTTTGAAAGAAGCATGCTCTTTTCTGGAGAAAAAATTTCTTGGGGACTAGGAGTGTGTGATCTTAATGACTTCAAAAAATTTAAATTTTATACATTCATTTCCAGTGTTTTAAATTGTGATTCTTACATAAATAGGCAAAAGAATGATTTATTGAAGTATGACATATGTATGTATAATAACTCCAAACTCAAGGCTATAAGTACACTACAAAGAACTTTTTTAAAAAATGGCAAATAGGGGCTGGAGAGATGACCTAGCGGTTAAGAGAGCTGACTGCTCTTGCAGAGGACCCGGGTTCGATCCCCAGCACCTACATGGTGGCTGAGAGCTGTCTTTAACTCCAGTTCCAGGGGAATCCGATGCCCTCTTTTGACCTCCGTGACATTGCACAACACTGGTGCACAGACCTGCACGCAGACAGTACATTCATACACATATAGAATAAATAAAATTTTAAAAAATGGCAAATAAAAATCATAAACATTATCCTGTATATCATGTTGTTTTTTTAAAGGGTGTATTTGTTATAAAATGGCTATGTTGTACTAATTAACACAGGGAATATATGCAGTGCTTCAGAAACATCACTTTGTGGTAAGAATACTTATATAATCTGTTATTCACTGCAGCTATTGCATTAAACAGACATATTGATCTTATTCCTCCTATCCAGATAAACTTGTATATCTCCTGACAAACATCTCTTCAACACCCTACCCTCATGCTCAGCCCCTAGAAACTACCACCTATCAACAATTTTATATTCTGCATATAATTAAGATCATGTAATTGTGTGTGTGTGTGTGCATGCGTGCATACACTGAGGTATGCATGTGTGTCTGGCTAATTACATTTAAAATAACTTCCTTTGTGGTCATCCATGCTGTCAAAAGCTGCAGGATTTACTTGTTTACCAATTATTCTGTCATGTATACGTCATCACATTTTATCTGTTTATCACTCAGTGGACACTCAAGTTGTTCCATACAGTGACTACTGAGAAGTGTTATACAGTGTTATACTGAACAGGGAGTACAGATGTTTTTCTCTGACATATTAATTTCACTCTTGGCTACTACCCAGAGTTGGGTTTCTTGGGCACTTGGTATTGCATCTTTAATTTTAGGCTCTAAAATGTTATATCACCATTTATAATGACCAACGGCTCCTTTCCCATTGTTTCCTATTCAATGAAACTTTTTCTTTTATCTTTTGTGTAATAGCCATTTTAACAGGTGTACAAGTGCTATCTCACCCTGGTTTTAATCAGAATTTTCTTCCTAAGGATTAATGGTTTTGAGCACCTTTGCATATACTAACTGATTATTCTTTATCTTCTTTTGACAAATGTGTATTCAGATTCTTTGCACTTTTTAAATCGGATGTTTTCCTACCAAGTTACATGGTTTCTTATAAATGTTCCATGTATTTGGCTATTAATCTTTTTATCAAACATATGGCTTGTAAATGCTTTCTGCTATTCTGCAACTCATTTATATCTTCACTCTAACAAACTTTTTTTGTTTGGTGCTGATCCATTTGCCTATTTCATTATTTGTGATTTGGTGTTCATGTCCATAATGTGTGCCAGTCTGTTAAGGCTTAAAGCTAGGATTGGACCTTTGATTGTTCTTCTCCCTTGACATCTTGCATAGTGTTGTCCAGAACTATGAGAGCTAGTTTTCAGGGAGGAGCTTCCAGGTCATATCCAGATCCATTGCTCCAAGTCCTATGTCTGAAGTAAGTCCTGCCTTCAGCAATAGGGTCTTACCTTCAAGTTCTGGGAGGTAATCAAAGGCTGTGGCAATAGCCTGTGTAATTTTGGGAGACTCTTGGACTGCCCTGGCCAACAATTCAAAGGGAAGTTTCTCCTGTCTGGCACTGTTTCTTGTTATATAGTCTTCAGCTATACACATTAATGCATGTAGAGTTATAGTATGTGTAAATTTCAGTAGGCTTTTGAACTAATACAATTCCCTCTTTTTTTTACGGCAGCTAACCACTATTTATCTCTCCTTGCTCTCTCCCTGTCTAGCCCTCCCTCTTCCCTCCACAGTTAAAGTGTCTCCATTTTCCCCATTTCTCTCTTGCTAATATCTGTCTCCCACGATCCCCCTCTTTTGAGTTCCTTCTTCCCCTTCACCACATAAGTCCTTGTATAATCAACCCTCTCTCTCTCTGCCCCATTTAAGCACCCCCATTTTACCCATTTCTCTCTTGCTAATATCTGTCTCCCACGATCCCCCTCTTTTGAGTTCCTTCTTCCCCTTCACCACATAAGTCCTTGTATAATCAACCCTATCTCTCTCTGCCCCATTTAAGCACCCCCATTTTACCCATTTCTCCCTTAGTAACACCTGTCTTCTAGGGTTATCTCTCAGGCTCCTTCTTTCCTTTCACCTCCCTGATTCCTTTCCAGTTTCCAGGATCCTGCAGTTATATCAGGATTCAATGCCTGCTTCTGAACTCCTTGGGCATTGCATGACACAGGTGCACTTACATATATGCAGTCAAAATACTCATATACATAACGTAAAATGAAAACTATAAGACTGCAGTCAATTTGGACCTGGAAATCCTGAGTAGTGGTCACCCCTGACCACCAACCATCCTGCACTCTGAAAAAAGGTTGCTGTGACAACGCTTTGGCTGGCTACAGGAGAAAAACACCCTGCTTTTCCCCAGCTATTCATCCTGATATCAACCACAAAGCTCCTGTGCCTTATTGTACACTCCCTATTGCTTACTTCCCTATATGCCTCTTAAAAGTCTCTCAAAGCACAATATTGCTGCTGGTTGTCCTGCTCCAAGTCAGACATCAGTGCCACACCCTAAATAAAACCAGAGTTATGTTTATTGGAGTCCTGTATATTTTCGTGCCACGTCTCACCTCAATATGAACCTAACAAAAACAATTAAAATAAACAAATGGCAATAACCAATAATTCCTCTTCTATTTAATCTGTCTTTAAACATTGATTGGGGAAAAACTATCCTGTTATTAACAACCTTAAAAGTATGAGAAAAATAAAATACTTTCAAAATAATATCTTAGATTTACATATTACACTCTAGAGATAGTCTACAGGTTCTTGAACAAATATTTGTAAAACTGTATAGAAAGTCAAGCCTTCTTTCAGCTAGCAAGTGTGAAAGGTGGTGATACATCTGACAAATCACAGCGCAGAATTTTTAGAAGAAATAGAGGGCATGGCCCTCTGTGATGCAGAACATGAGGATTGAGAACAGCAGCTCTAGTCATTTCTTATTGAAATCCTCAGCATCTGTCACAGACCTTATTGGGCCTAGAGTTCAAAAAATGAAAAGATGTAAATTAAAAGATCCTAAGATGACAGAATTGCTTCCTCAAGCCTCCCTTTTCCAGTAATGCCTAGATTTATCCATAGTACAGTTTCAAAACATGTGGAGGGCCACAAATGAAACCTGCAACTTGCATACACAGCATACCCACTTATGTGACCCTCTCTAATTGTTCTGCAGCACCAATAACGGGAACATTTGATGCCACAGAAATGTAACATACTAGAGGCCAGACACCTTCTACAGTGGCTCTGTGGCTTCAGTAATACGTGCACCAAGCCAGTGAGTCCCCAGGACCACTCAGAGGGATCGTAGCTTCCACATTGTTTTTTAGTTAAAAGTAATATAGTTTCAGGGGTGGTCTACATTTCTATTTAAAAGGATAAAAAAAAAAGATTCACTAAAAGATTTTTTTCTTGGCAGAATTCACCTTTCTCTTGGCCCCAGAATTATTTATAGGCAGAATCTTACTTTGTGCCAAGAAAACCACAGGTAAATCTCAGCAGGAAATTTGTATGACTTTTTTTAGACTTCCACTCAAATTTAGCTATATATCACACATTTCTCTTTGATTTAACTAGATTAAATCTAAATTAAAAATAGCTCTACCAATCTCGATGTGCTCTGCACCTTGAGGATGTGCAAACACTTTAAAACAGCTACTTTTTGACTCCAATAATAATGCTGCATCTGTTTGCTGCACTGAGACGACAAACTCATCAAGCTTATAGAATGAAGAGGCTCACACATAGTAACTTGTCTAATTCCTCAGCCATCACACATGTGAGATGAAGATATCACAATACAGCTCTTTCTTAGGACACGCTCATAGGTGATGACCCATGTGTGCATCTCCAACATCTGAACCTGGAGATTTGCCACCATATGCTAAAAATGGCCCAGCATGCCTTAGTTCTGCCTGCCTGCCTTGTGTTTGCCTGTTCCATTCCTTTTGAACTGACCCTGTCCTCTGTTACTTCACCACACCTCAGTGGGATGTCACTGGGGAGACACGTACTTAAACAGTTTTGCCTATATAGAAAACTACTTATTTTCAAGACGCCAGGCCAGAAGCTCAAATTTTGGCTAGGCTTATTGTTTTTTCTGTTACTTGCTTCTGATTAATGAAAAAAGAAGAGAAAAAAAAAATCCCCTGTCTCTTCAGACAACAAATTTACCACTAGTTCATTATAGATTTGATTTTCTGGCTTGCCAGCTTCTTAATTCATGGTGCTGAAGAGCAGACAGGAAGATTAGTTAATGCAAGTTTAGAGTGACAATTGGACATTTTTCTCATGCAGATAGTAGTATAAAACACCTTAAAGAGGAATAACTGGGAGCTTTTTCCTTCCCTCATTTGATATGCTGAAACACAGCCAATGCTATCTTCACTGTTCAGTACCCTCCACAACAGCCAGTTTCTAGACTAGTAAGGCAGCAGCGTTCTTACAAATCTGTGGGTACAGCGTCCTGAGTTGAATATGGGACATCCCTAAAGCTTCACTGTGTCTTAAGAGCAGCTGCTTTTCTTGACCCAACTAAGGCTCTGAGGTTTTCCACTTCGCATACCCTCTGAACTTGTCATTTTGGCACTGTGGGCAGGGTCTAGAACACCTTCTCAGTGCTGGAGGACAGAGCCTGCAACATCTAATTCTTTTCTCATCCATACTTGATGTAGAAATATTTCTCTTACAACATCCTTGAACAGGAGACTGGTCTGTTTCCAGCTCTGTGAATCTTGGGATATTGACTTAAGATTTTGCTGTAGGTCTATATTCTTTCAGCTATTTTCAATAATTAAAAATGCATCTAGTGATAAAGAAGGAGCCATCTGACGCTTCTCACATGTGCGACCTAGACTCATATAGGAGAGTGAAATTGAGTGAATACAGATTGAATCTAGACAGGACAACTGAGAGCTCTACGGATAACATCCCTCAGCCTCTCCCACCAGACCCCATCTGCCCAAGACCTTCCCCTAGGTGGGGTGGTCCTTGATTTGCTCTGCACTCAAGCAAATGATTGATCTGGAACTACCATTTCATCTATCTCTAATTTACTCTATAGAAAGAAAGCTCATCATAGCACTTTTCCAAACAGGTTTTGAGCGCCCAAACCAATATATATATATATATATATATATATACACATATCCATTGTCAGCCACTAAGCCTGGCCCACCAGTGCTGCATATTGAGACCCCTATCAAATTTTTTTTTTCTATTACTATCCCTGAAATAAGGCATCTTTCCTTACTCTGTAGTTATATAATTATATACATATACATATATATCATATATATACAGTATATATATAAGTATATAATATATTACAATATGTAACATATGCTTTATAGATATACATGTATATACTACCATATACACTATAATGATAACATTATATATCATAATCATAATTGATATAAACAGATAAAAAAAAAAAAAAAACTATATATATATAATATATATATATATATATATATATAATATCATTGGTTTGGGCGCTTCAAAACCTGTTTGGAAAAGTGCTATGATAGCTTTCTTTCTATAGAGTAAATTAGAGATAGATGAAATGGTAGTTCCAGATCAATCATTTGCTTGAGTGCAGAGCAAATCAAGGACCACCCCACCTAGGGGAAGGTCTTGGGCAGATGGGGTCTGGTGGGAGAGGCTGAGGGATGTTATCCGTAGAGCTCTCAGTTGTCCTGTTCTAGATTCAATCTGTATTCACTCAATTTCACTCTCCTATATGAGTCTAGGTCGCACATGTGAGAAGCGTCAGATGGCTCCTTCTTTATCACTAGATCTGCATTTTAATTATTGAAAATAGCTGAAAGAATTAGACCTACAGCAAAATCTTAAGTCAATATCCCAAGATTCACAGAGCTGGAAACAGACCAGTCTCCTGTTCAAGGATGTTGAAGAGAAATATTTCTACATCAAGTATGGATGAGAAAAGAATTAGATGTTGCAGGCTCTGTCCTCCAGCACTGAGAAGGTGTTCTAGACCCTGCCCACAGTGCCAAAATGACAAGTTCAGAGGGTATGCGAAGTGGAAAACCTCAGAGCCTTAGTTGGGTCAAGAAAAGCAGCTGCTCTTAAGACACAGTGAAGCTTTAGGGATGTCCCATATTCAACTCAGGACGCTGTACCCACAGATTTGTAAGAACGCTGCTGCCTTACTAGTCTAGAAACTGGCTGTTGTGGAGGGTACTGAACAGTGAAGATAGCATTGGCTGTGTTTCAGCATATCAAATGAGGGAAGGAAAAAGCTCCCAGTTATTCCTCTTTAAGGTGTTTTATACTACTATCTGCATGAGAAAAATGTCCAATTGTCACTCTAAACTTGCATTAACTAATCTTCCTGTCTGCTCTTCACACCATGAATTAAGAAGCTGGCAAGCCAGAAAATCAAAATCTATAATGAACTAGTGGTAAAATTTGTTGTCTGAAGAGACAGGGGATTTTTTTTTTTCTTCTTTTTTCATTAATCAGAAGCAAGTAACAGAAAAAACAATAAGCCTAGCCAAAATTTGAGCTTCTGGCCTGGCGTCTTGAAAATAAGTAGTTTTCTATATAGGCAAAACTGTTTAAGTACGTGTCTCCCCAGTGACATCCCACTGAGGTGTGGTGAAGTAACAGAGGACAGGGTCAGTTCAAAAGGAATGGAACAGGCAAACACAAGGCAGGCAGGCAGAACTAAGGCATGCTGGGCCATTTTTAGCATATGGTGGCAAATCTCCAGGTTCAGATGTTGGAGATGCACACATGGGTCATCACCTATGAGCGTGTCCTAAGAAAGAGCTGTATTGTGATATCTTCATCTCACATGTGTGATGGCTGAGGAATTAGACAAGTTACTATGTGTGAGCCTCTTCATTCTATAAGCTTGATGAGTTTGTCGTCTCAGTGCAGCAAACAGATGCAGCATTATTATTGGAGTCAAAAAGTAGCTGTTTTAAAGTGTTTTGCACATCCTCAAGGTGCAGAGCACATCGAGAAATTGGGAGGGTAGAGCTATTTTTAATTTAATTAATCTAGTTAAATCAAAGAGAAATGTGTGATATATAGCTAAATTTGAGTGGAAGTCTAAAAAAAGTCATACAAATTTCCTGCTGAGATTTACCTGTGGTTTTCTTGGCACAAAGTAAGATTCTGCCTATAAATAATTCTGGGGCCAAGAGAAAGGTGAATTCTGCCAAGAAAAAAATCTTTTAGTGAATCTTTTTTTTATCCTTTTAAATAGAAATGTAGACCACCCCTGAAACTATATTACTTTTAACTAAAAAACAATGTGGAAGCTACGATCCCTCTGAGTGGTCCTGGGGACTCACTGGCTTGGTGCACGTATTACTGAAGCCACAGAGCCACTGTAGAAGGTGTCTGGCCTCTAGTATGTTACATTTCTGTGGCATCAAATGTTCCCGTTATTGGTGCTGCAGAACAATTAGAGAGGGTCACATAAGTGGGTATGCTGTGTATGCAAGTTGCAGGTTTCATTTGTGGCCCTCCACATGTTTTGAAACTGTACTATGGATAAATCTAGGCATTACTGGAAAAGGGAGGCTTGAGGAAGCAATTCTGTCATCTTAGGATCTTTTAATTTTACATCTTTTCATTTTTGAACTCTAGGCCCAATAAGGTCTGTGACAGATGCTGAGGATTTCAATAAGAAATGACTAGAGCTGCTGTTCTCAATCCTCATGTTCTGCATCACAGAGGGCCATGCCCTCTATTTCTTCTAAAAATTCTGCGCTGTGATTTGTCAGATGTATCACCACCTTTCACACTTGCTAGCTGAAAGAAGGCTTGACTTTCTATACAGTTTTACAAATATTTGTTCAAGAACCTGTAGACTATCTCTAGAGTGTAATATGTAAATCTAAGATATTATATTTGAAAGTATTTTAATTTTTCTCATACTTTTAAGGTTGTTAATAACAGGATATTTTTTCCCCAATCAATGTTTAAAGACAGATTTAAATAGAAGAGGAATTATTGGTTATTGCCATTTGTTTATTTTAATTGTTTTTGCTAGGTTCATATTGGAGGTGAGACGTGGCACGAAAATATACAGGACTCCAATAAACATAAAACTCTGGTTTTATTTAGGGTGTGGCCTGGATGTCTGACTTGGAACAGGACAACCAGCAGCAATATTGTGCCTTGAGAGACTTTTAAGAGGCATATAGGGAAGTAAGCAATAGGGAGTGTACAATAAGGCACAGGAGCTTTGTGGTTGATATCAGGATGAATAGCTGGGGAAAAGCAGGGTGTTTTTCTCCTGTAGCCAGCCAAAGCGTTGTCACAGCAACCTTTTTTCAGAGTGCAGGATGGTTGGTGGTCAGGGGTGACCACTACTCAGGATTTCCAGTCCAAATTGACTGCAGTCTATAGTTTTCATTTAACGTTATGTATATGAGTATTTTGACTGCATATATGTAAGTGCCACTGTGTCGTGCAATGCCCAAGGAGTTCAGAAGCAGGCATTGATCCTGATATAACTGCAGATCCTGGAAACTGGAAAGGAATCAGGAGGTAAAGGAAAGAAAAGGAGCCGGAGAGATAACCCTAGAAGACAGGTGTTACTAAAGGAGAAATGGTGGTAAGGGGGGAACTTAAATGGGCGGAGAGATAGGGATTATACAAGGACTTTGGGTGAAGGGAAGAAGGAACTCAAAAGAGGGGGATCGTGGGAGACAATATTTATCAAGAGAGAAATGGATAAAATGGGGGTGTTAAAGGGGCAGAGAGGAGAGGCTTGATTATACAAGACTATGTGGTGAAGGGAAGAAGGAACTCAAGAGGGGATCGTGGGAGACAGAGTATAGCAAGAAAATGGGGAAAATGAAGACCTTTAACTATGGGAAGAGGGAGGGTAGACAGGGAGGAGAGCAAGGAGAGATAAATGGGTTAGCTGCCGTAAAAAAAAGAGGAATTGTAATTAGTTCAAACACCTACTGAAATTTACCACATATATAAAAACTCTACATGCATTAATGTGTATAGCTGAAGACTATATAAAAAGAAACAGCCAGACAGGAGAAACTTCCCTTTGAAGTGTTGGCGAGGGCAGTCCAAGATCTCCCAAAATTACACAGGCTATTGCCACAGTGCCCTTTGATTACCTCCCCAGAACTTGAAGGTAAGACCCTATTGCTGAGGGCAGGACTTACTCAGACATAGGGACTTGGAGCAATGGATCTGGATATAGACCTGGAAGCCTCCTCCCTGAAAAACTAGCTCTCATAGTTCTGGACAACACTATGCAAGATGTCAAGGGAGAAGAACAATCAAAGGTCCAATCCTAGCTTTAAGCCTTAACAGACTGGCACACATTATGGACATGAACACCAAATCACAAATAATGAAATAGGCAAATGGATCAGCACCAAACAAAAAAAGTTTGTTAGATTAGTGAGAGGACATAACCTATGAGTCGCCCAGCTCCTCTGCTCTGTGCTGGTTTCCCCTGAGAATTCTACACAACCCTGATTCCCTCTCCTCCTAGGCTCAATATGTGCAGGAATCCAGCGATCCTTTACAAAGCCTTGCGATAATTGTGAGTGTTCAATTGATAAAGAAGAATTAATAGCCGAGAGATAGCAATAGCACAGTTCAACAAAGATTAAGTAAGAACCATTGGTTAAGCGGCCTTGGTAAAGGTGCCAAGCAAATGAACATATGTGCCCGAGTGATGAAATAGCTGTCATAGACTGCGAGTTACCACGACATAATCACCAAGCACTAATCGATCACAAATTGTCAAAAGAGATAGAAATCTCCAGAAACTTTAATAATCAGTGATGTGAGGTATATTTTCAAACGGCTGTACTTCAACGAGCTAAGACCGAGAATTATGATGTCTTTTAGGGAAGAAAAAATTCTGATTAAAACCAGTGGGTAGATCCGATCATAGAGAAGTGTGCGCGGGATGAGCCCACCTTTTGTACACCTTGTTAAAAGTGTTGGCTAATCACACACAATACAACATTATAATATGATATAATTAGTCTCTAGGATTTGAATATAGTTACACACCTATTAGATCGGCAAAAAGACGACGTTATCTCAGGTTCAGTGTAAGGACTTCAGCCACAGGGAACCATGGAATCCCAGTTCGGCCACAGCCAAAAAGCCCTCAAATACCCTCGTGCCTAACCTGAAAGACATGGATCGATCCACACATCCAAAGAAGAGCCTTCAGATCATATGGCCAATCCCTTGTAGAGCCAGACCATAAGAAGAGATGGTAAAAAGGATTGTCGCCGCCCAGTGCTATCCAAGAGGACCATATGGAAAAACATCCAAAATAAAACTTTGTGGCCCCTCATATAAAAATCCCCAAAACTTTTTCTGTATTCTGAAGAATTGCATAAAAGGGTAAAGTAGATCGCGAAAATATGGAGTGGAGATCAGAAGTATCTAAGGACTAGTCAAGCAGACATAAAACTGCTCATATCATGACTGAACCCAATCCGCGTGATTTCACGAGGCACCCACATGTGGCTAAGAACCCTCTTTGACTCCAATGTATCTAAGAGACTACCTCGTGCCCTCACCCTATTCACACTTAACTCTCTCAAAGGTAATTTGCACCACCGACGTAAATGGGATACAACCTATAAGAGTCTCCAACCTATGCGAGACAAGGTGAATTAAAACAACTCGAATACACCCAACCCCAAATAGTAGAAAATAAAGAAGCGTGTATATAAAGAAGTTAGAAACATGGCCCACCTGTTAATTGTTAAAAGCATATTGTGGAGAGAATCCCTCAGAGTCTTTCTCGTACCAAACCCAGCTTCTCCCACGATCGGAATATCCCCAGCCAACACTATGGCATAATCCGAAGAAACACCATGCAATTTTATGACACATATCGCGAAGGCCAGCCTTTTATTATTCCTCCAATAAACCAATGGGTCCTAAATCTCCAGTGCGGCACAGTATTCACGATCGCATCTGCATGATACCTCCAGCTGCCTCAAATGCTCACCGTCTACGACACAAACACCACCTCATCAACACAAAATATACCACATTTAGTCATCATAAATATATCCAAGCCAGTACATTACATTATAAAATTGCTCAAACTAGTTCTGGAGCTAGTTATTCCTAGGAGGGAGATCTCGTAGATAAACAGCACAGTGTTCACCATCTCCAAGTTGTCTGTTGGTCCGTAGAGTCTCACAGCTGCAGCGCCATTCTGGAGGAGGGTGTCACCCACCTAATTGTAGAGAGACCATGTCCTGTACACCGGTATGAGTTACTTAACTATTCTAGTGGTCTGATCCATTTTATACTCCGAGATATCGCCGAAGCGGAACAAGAGGATCCCATTCGATTACTAACCATTTATGTCTTGCCTTCTTATAAACATAACGCAAGGAATAAGCTTGAGCTCACTTCTCCATATAATAACACCAGCATTGTTAATAATTATAGATGTTTATGTCTCACCACATAGCTGAGTTGATGAAGTATGTCCGCAAGACACTGCGAGTTAAAAAATTTCTCCGCTGGTGGCGTAATTAGTCCATACAACATAGGCGCATATTTAGTTCATTTCCTAAGTAACTGTACCCTATAGCCCCTAAATTCTCCACAAGCCCTTTAAAAAAACAACATGATATACAGGAGGAGAGTCCGTGGTATGAGTTTCTCTTAATTTCGCCAATTCTCTGTTCTAACCTATTTAATATTTATTCATGTGAGATTCCAATGTATTATCGTAAATGATCCTGGTGACTGTGGTCTGTTTCTAGTGTGCTTATGTTTCGTGCTTTTTTGAGACAGTGACGTCCTAGCGTGCTCTGTGTATGCCAACTCTCAGCTGTCCTGCAACTCACTCTAGCAGACCAGCTGGCTTGAAGTCACAAAATCTGCCTGCCTCTGCCTCTCAAGTGCTAGGATTAAAGGTGATGCACCACCCACGCCCGGCTCCATTGGAGTTAGATCCAAATTGTGGCAACATATACCTGACACCAAATTTGCCACATTAGTCATTTGTGCACTAATGAATCTGTCTGAAATCCCATCCATATCCAAACTAGCAAACCTCTATCCTCCGCTCCCCACTTCTGGCAACTCCCCAGCCCTGCTTCCGCTTTCAGGCTATTTTATTTTTTCAATACCACCAGGCCACCCTTCAAATACATGGCATATGGTAGTTGTCCTTTTGTGACTGGGTTATTCCAATTATCAGCACAAAATCTTCAGGATTTATCCCTCTTGTAACATGTATAACAATTGCTTCCTTCATAGGGTTGAATGACACTCTATTGTGTGGTCATACTACATTCTATTTATGGGGTTATCCCTTGTGGTATGTTTGTGCTGTTGTGGATAGTGCTGTTATGCACATGGAACACAAGAATCTGATGTTAATTTTTTCAAGTTCATGCACAGACATGGAATTCCTGGATCATGATGAACCTCTCTCTTTTAAAATTATTTCTTTTCATTTAGGTGTGTGAGTGAATATTCATGTATGTGCAGCTGCAAGTGTGGAAGTGTACATACATGTGTGTGTGTGTGTGTGTGTGTGTGTATTTCTGGGGAGGCCAGAGGACAGGCTTAGGTCCTGTTCCTCAGGCACTGTGTTTATTTTGAAGCAGGGCCACCAATGATCTGAAACTTATGATGTAGGCTAAGCTGGCTGGCCAACTAGCCTTAGGGACCTAGTGCTAGGATTACAAGTGTGTATTACTGAGCCCAGGCATTTCTTAAAGGAGTTTCTAGGATCAAACCCAGGTCCTCATGCTTGCAATACTGAACCACCTCGCCCATCCCAGTCAGTTCTAACTTCTGAGTACTATGCTTTTCTTCTGTACTGTCCTATTTCTGTACGACATCACAGGCTGATCAACAGGGCACAGGGGTTCAGCTTCTCGGCCTCCTCCACAACACTTGCTATTATTTTGTTTTCGGTCAGCTACTGTCTCGCTGAGTATGAGGTGCTATCCTGCCGTGGTTCTGATTTGTGTTCCATAACGATAATGACACTGAGCTTTACCCCCCCCCCGCATTTGTGGCCTTTTGCAAATGCTTGTGAAATGTCAATTCAAGTCCTATTTTTCTAGGGACAATGAGATGCAATAAAGGGTGACATGTCACAACTGCAGAGTAGGGTGCAGACCAGGATTGATTCCCCTGCACGAGAATGTTAGGACCCTATGGTTGGGATTTCTTGACTCTATGCTGACATGGATTGTCTCAATCAGACCACTGACAACATAAAACCTCATGGGGTGCCTCCTTTAAAAAAGCATTGGAAGCTGGTGACCACTGTGTCAGAAAGGGTTTGTCTTACCCAGAGAGCATGATGACAGAGAACGATGGGAAGCCACTGTAAAATGGCTATTAAAACGGATGCTTTGATCGTGAAAGCCACAAACGAAACCACAGAAAACACTAACCTGTAAACGCTCATAAGGATGGATTCTCAGATATGTAGTTAANTATATATATATATGCTCAAAAAATATATATATATACATATATATATGTATATATATGTATATATATGTATATATATATATTTAAAAAATAGAAAAACAGGGGCTAGAGAGATGACACAGCAGTTAAGAGCCCTGGCTGCCCTGCTCTTTCAGAGGACCCAGGTTCAGTTTCCAGAACCACATGGAAGCTAACATCTGTTGGTAACTCCAGTTAAGGAGGATATGATGCTCTCTCCTCAATTCTGTGGGCATTACATGACACTAGCATACATGCAGGCAATACACTCATATGCATAAAATAAATAAATAAAAATAGAAAAACAATAACAAAATTAGAATTTTGAAAAGATCATTGAAATAGATGAGCTTTTGACAAGTCCTGTTAAAGAGATAAAGCAAACAAAAACCAGGCCACACAACAGAAATAACTGGAAAAGCAGAAGGATTGTAGAATAATGCTTGTCTAAAGTGTCTGAAGTTGTAGATGACATGAATAAATTCCCAGAAAATAAACACCAAAAATGGTATTATAAAAAATAGAATAAAAAGAATGAAATTAAGTATGCATTATACAAAAGAAAATTACTTATGAAAACAGGCTCAGAGAATTTTACAAGTGAACTCCATGAGACTCTTATTGAACTCTTATTGAATAGAAAAATCCTTTCTATTTTTTAAAATGGAAACATATAAAACTTTCTAGGTTCATCCTCTAATTTCAGAATGAATTGGGAATAAAAGAAAACAAAGATGTGATTCTATTTCACTTTTGAACAGACATGAAATTCTAAGTTCACTGCTGTTGAAAGTGAATGTGATGTATGAGACAGCGCCCGTGTGCTCTCTTTCAACATGGAATGATGACTTATTATGATCCACTACCTTTTCATGTTAAAAGTTAAAAAAAAAAACACACAGCAATGAAGAAACAAACTAAAAACGCAAAAGGCAAACTAGGAATAGAAGGCACCAACTAGATCAGAACAATGGATCAAAAACTGAAAACATGTTGATTATTGATTTATGGAGAAATATTTTTGCAAACAATTATAGAGGATTGTGATGGTTTGAATGAGAATGTCTCCCATAGGCTTCAAGTATTCAGACATTTTGTCCCCCAGTTGGTGGTGCTGTTTGGGGAGGTCTTAGAAGGTGTGGCCATGCTGGAGGAAGTACGTCACTGAGGGCAGGCTTAGAGAGCTTAACAAGCCTTGCTAGTCTCCAGAGGCTCTCTCTTGACTTCCTGTGCTCGTTGTGAGATGTGAACCTCAGCTTTCTGCTCCAGCTCCAACCACCATGTCTCCAGCCACAATGGACTCTAATTCCCTGGAACCGTCAATAGAAAACTCAAACTCTTCCTTTTATAAGTTCCCTTGGTCATGGTGGTTTTATCACAGCAACAGAAAAGTGACTAATAAAAGGATTATTACTATAAAGAAGCCAGACCAGAGGGCAAGGCAAGCCACAAGCAGTGCTTCAGAGAAAAGGCAGTGGATGCTTGGCTCCTAGGCACAGGCCAGACTATAGATCCCCCTCAACCCAGGTGGAGTCACCTCTTACTCTGTGTGCAATGCTTGGAACTGCTTAGCTTGTGCTGACATTACTGTCTGATTGGAGCCTGACAGAAAAGGACAGTAGAATTTCAGAATGCAAACCTACTACTTGTACTCCATAGGAACATAAAACCCATGGATGTATCTCAGCCAAAACTAAAGCAGCCCCAAAGAAAACAATGGAGGAGTAGAAATGAAAATACAGGGTCCAAGAGAGGGCTCAGTGATTAAGAACACTGGCTGCTCCTGCAGAGGACCTGGGTTTAGTTCCCAGCATCCACATGGTGGCTGACAATCATCCTAAGTCCAGTTCCAGGGGGATCCACACCCTCTTCTGACCTCCATGGTCAGTCATTGCATGACATGGGTGCACTTACATACATGCAGGCATATACATAAAACAAAAGTAATAAATAAAATATTTTAAAGAAAAAATACAGCAAAATAAACATTATAATGAAAGAGCTATCCATTAAAAAGCAATGGGGATGAGTTAGATCAGGAAATCAAAAGTGTCCATGACAATTCATCAAGGAGACAGCAGATTATCTGACAGCAAATTTATGAGAGGAAAAACACAAGCATTGTTAATTATAACATGAAGGCATGTGCTTCCTCCATCAGAAAGACAAAATTTAACTTATCTGAGAAAAACAAAGTTATAGTGAATGTATACATTTGTATCACCTGTGAAAATAAAACACAGTAGGATTTTAACTAATACCCTTTCTTAACTTGGATATTTGGAACATTAATATGAAAGTATAAAATATTAGAATATAATTTCTTCCCTATAGACTCAATCATGTGACAAATTTGATATGCAATAATTGTGTTTTGTTTTAGGTGCTTTTAATATATTACCAGCAAATGATGGAAAACTAACTTAGAAAGCATAATACACACTTTATTGCTGCCCATGGGACAGCTCACAGGATATGGGGGTGGGGTAAAAATGTAGATAAGCTCATTCTCTTATCCCAGAAAAGGATCAGCCTGAGCAAACTGTTGTGGATAAAGCAAATGTAAGGCTTCTGTTGAGATGATGCGCTCTGTGCCTCTGTGGAAAAGCTGGGGGCCAGCAATATTTGGATCAACTCAATGAATGTTCCAAGAAAACAGAGCCCTTTTTTGTTTCACACACCCAGCAGCTTCCAGCTAAAGGAAAGGATGCAGTCACTAAAGGTGGAATGGGGGAGAGGGAAGGGTGATCTGCTTGCCTTCAAGGTGCAGAGTGGAGAAGCATAACTTAACTTGGATAAAGCAGTTGCAGAGGTCTAACTGATGATAATCCTTAGGAGAAATAATATATTAAAAAGTGGTGAATTCTGACACGGCTGAAGGTGAGAGGGTAGATCTTCTAGCATTTTCATTTTATGGAAAAAAAACCCAGGCAAGCATGTGATACTTCTGTAATTAAACATGTTTTCAAATTGCAGCACAAGGAGAGCTGAAACCTTTTTAGCTCTAACAAAATCTATTTTAAAAAATGCCAAACAATACATTGCCCTCTTTTACATCTTCATTATACCAAGGAGCAGTTCAGCCTTCTGTCCTGATTTCCTCTGGGGCAATGCACAAATTACAGGAGATTTGCATAAGATAATATTTTGATAGTACAAAATAATTTTTTGAAAGCTTACTGCAAGGGAAAAGCCTGTTCTAGCTACTATGTCTTGTCAGCTCTCCCTTGTGGCTTTCTGACCTTGCCCTGGGGCTACACTGGAGGCTTTTCCTGTGTTAATCAGGACCCTGTGGCCACCATGTCTGCTCAGTGACGGTGCCTGGGAAAGGATGAAAAGGCAGCTTGTGGCCTGTGCTGGGATTGCTTTTGGTTTTGCTATTCAATCCTCACTGTTCATTCTCCATAATTATTTTTTACTGGGAAAGAAAAGCATTTAATATATTTTCATTTGGGAAGATCTGTGTTAAACTTTTCTCCAATGTGTACCTGGTTTTACAGCTTCCAACCTCTGTTCCACAGGATATTTGCCCTCATAATTAATGTTGATAATATTTGCTAATCATTCTGCAAGCCAATGGAAGGGAGGGAGGGAGGGAGAGAGAGAGAGAGAGTGCTGGATGCCCATGGTGAAGAAGAGGCAGCCGCTGGGGCCTTGTGAAGCCATTCTGCACGTTCTCCCGCATGGACTGCTGCAGCTTCCGTGTGAGCAAGTGTCACTAAACCCACCGGGAATCAGCTCCTTTGCCTATTAAATCCAGATCCTATTGGTATTTTTTCATATCTAATCTGAAGTAAGTTTCCAAAACATTTTCATTAGCAAAGCACACATTTCATAAAATGTGTCTCCTACCAACCACAGTAGAAATTAAAGACAGAATAAGGTGGGAAATTCTATCCAAGTATTTAAAATATGTAAGTTTAATAGGCTGTAATGATGCTTCCAGGTGGATAATACTAAAATGGTGGTTAAACCCTAGGCATAGAAGGAATAAAGCCAGAGCAGCGAGCTGGGAAGCTGGGAACTTATTACAATGTCAAGGACAAACGGGGCCTTCAAAGGGCGGGGCGGAAGCGGAGTTCTTTACCACAAGGATTTTAAACTTAGACACAGTGCAGAGGTTGAACTTCACATTATGTACTCCAGGGAAAGGACTAGCCATATCCCAACTACAGGAGGGTCCAAACTCAGTAACTGTGGTGAGAGAGAGAGAGTTGCAAAGCCATGGAAACACAAATGAAGGAAAGATTGTGCTGAGCAGATTTCAATGGGAAATACAGCCTGCCTCGTTGAGCATGGCAGAAGCCAATGGAAGCCTGCATTCTCAGGAACCCACCATTGTCTGCGGTGGTGAGGAGTGAGGACGCAGGCATGCTCGAACAAGGCCACATGGGATGGGCGCAGAGCTCAGACCCAGCAACGGAGGGAGAGCCACAGGAGCAGAGATGACTCTGATACTCACCAGGGATGGAGAGCCTGCCTGTGGCCACCCTTGTTGGCGACTTGTTGGAAGTTGAACTTACCGACTTATAACCTGGTTGCTAGCACAGGGGCTGCCTTGAGCTCTACTTCCTCTCTAGACGCTCCTTTGATCAAACACTTTCTGATGCCCCTCCGGCACTTAGGCATGGGTGTTACTTTGTTTGAGGCCCCTGGCTGTTTGTGAGAGCGGCTCCTGGACTCCTACTGTGCTGGCCTTCTCATTCATCACTGTGACAGAACGTCTGAAATGAGCAACTTCCGCAGAGGAGACTCACTTTGGTTTGCTACTTCCCACGCACCCGTCATTCTGGGTGGGGTGTGCATGGTAGAGTGGATCACACCACAGCCACTAGATGGCAAGGTCTACACTGGTTATGCTGGTCAGCTGCCTCCCTTTGTCCTCTAACCAGGCTTCCAGCCCATCGAGTGATGCCACCCATACCCAGGAGAAAGCCTCCAAACTGCCCCTCTGGAAACACTCAGACGCACACCCAGAATTTAATAAATACATTTAACAAATCAAGTGTGCTTTATTAATCTTCCCGGTACTTTTCAAATCAATGATGATTAACTATCATATTAAAACCTGGGCATTATTCAAGTTCATAAACTTCTGTGATCCTGCCACACTGAAATCAAGCATGGATTCCCCTGTCAAAGTCAATTAACATCATATACCACTATGCACTTGGGCTCACCCACTCAACACTGTAGAAAAACCATACTGTAAATATTCATGTTTTACTTAGGAACATGGTAGATTGGTCATTTTTTTTTTTTTTTGGTCTTTTTGAGACAGGGTCTCCCTGTAGCCCCAGCTGTCCTAGAACTTGCTCTGTAGACCAGGCTGGCCTTGAACTCACAGAGATCCACCTGCCTCTGCCTCCCAAGCGCTAGGATTAAAGGCGTGCACCACCACGCCCAGCTTTTTTTTTTTTAAGTCATTTTGAAACTCTCTGTGGGGACTATGGTATAAACACATGAATTAATGTACTGACACCCCTATTAACAGGGTTCTAGAAGTAAGCAAAGATATCAGTAGCAATGTGCTCACCTAACTGACAGACAGATTCCAAGGCATGGCAAACAAAGGAGCCCAGAAAAGAGAGGGTGCTCAAAGACCAATGCAGGTAGGCCACACAGTGGTGGAATACCCATCAAGGACATCAGGGGACTGTGGCAATACTGCAAGTGAAGTATTATAGCTGGATCAATGTTGACCCTGTCATGACGCCATAGAAAAGGCACGACGAGGGAAGAGAACAACTTCCGAGTCAGAAACACCATGTGTTCGAGTGTTAGGGCAATGTAATGCTTGAAGCTAATTCAAGACATATATGTGTGCACATGGGAGCATAGGGAGGGGCTTGGCCAGCCTCTTTTTTTTTGGTCTTTTCAAGACAAAGTCTCCCTGTAGCCACAGCTGTCCTGGAACTCACTCTGTAGACCAGGCTGGCCTTGATCTCACAAAGATCCGCCTGCCTCTGCCTCCCAAGTGCTAGGATTAAAGGCGTGTGTCACCATGTCTGGCGGCCAGCCTCTTTTCAAAATAAAACTGATAAACAGTAAATATACAGAGGATTACATTTTGAAAACACACATGCAATAATATATAATTACATTGGTCAGAACAGAAATGGCTCCTTAAAAACAGTGATCTTCACATAGTCTCAAAGCAAATTGCCAGGTTTCATCTGCTCCTGTTCTAAGGGACAGTCTTCCTTCACGAGGGAGAGAGACTGGAGACTTCATCTAACAGGAAACCCATGGAATCACAGGTGTCATTCTGCGCCCGCTGATGTGATGTGATGTGAAGCCCCACTCTGGAAATATTCTTGCCACAGACATTTAAATTCAAAATAAATAGAAGGAAAATAGGCAGAGAAGTCTAGATTATATGACATTGTAAACAACAACTGGCCTCAAGTCCTAGAAAGTGTGAGTGTCCTGAGAGACGGAAGGTCCCTGAAAGCAGTTGTAGATTAGTCACAACACATGACATGGGCTGACATGAGCAGGCAGACAGATGCGGTTATGGTTCTTGCCCCACGATGGCTAAGGAAGACCGAAGGCATGCAGAGGACAGCTGTGGACAGCTGCGCACTGCGGCTGTATGGGCTGCGCAAAGAGCAGTACCACTCACTCTGTTAAGCCCACTGGAGGGCACAGGAAAGGCAACATGCTGAACAGAGATGCCCCCTTCCGAGATGCACAGTGAAGCAGAATGTCAGGAAGAAAGGGTACAGCCTCTGCTACTTACTTCCAAGTAAATCAGTCCAACACACACACACACACAGACCCCAAACATAGACACATATACATATACACACAAACGCACACATACACAGACACATATACAAACACATACACACACATACACATACATATACACACAGATACAAACACACACACAAACACATATACCAACAAATGCAGCTGTTTACCTGTGGTTGTAGGATGTGTGGTCCATGTGGGTATTTCCATGTTAAAAAATAAATAAAATGGGTCGAAATACAAATAAATGGCAAATTAAGTTAAGACATGGTTTTAGTTGATCTTGTCCTTTAAATTTTCTATTATTTTATATTTTTTTAAATGAGCAGAGAAAACTTTGCTGGATAGAGAGTATAAAGAAAAATGCCTAGACATTCTCACTGATTGGATTTGAGAAACCTCTTGTCTGCATGCTGAGTCCCTGTTGGATTAGCTCACATTTTAACCCAGAACCTTCCAGCTCCACTGCTGTATTCTCCTTAGAATTCTATCACCAGTTGTTGAACTCAAAGAATCTTTCCCTTGTTTTCGAAAGCAGAGACTGTGTTGCAGGTTTTGTGAACAAAAAGAGCAACTAAAGTAGTCCAGAACACTGTAGCCAAGATGTCACCAGACACCGCTGACATGTGCCAGTCTGACTTACGCCAGATTGTTTATCTCCACTCAACACCTTCCTACTTTTATTTCCAGACATATTATGCTAACACAAAGCATATTTCCACATTAGGGAATTTCAATGGATGGGATGTGAAAGCTTAAATGTCATTTGCAGCCTTCAAAACACTTAGCACTCAAATTCCATTTTTAAATTCAACTTTGTGTGATAATCTTCTGGACCAAATCTCTTAGTGTTGAAAGTGAGATGGCCCCAGCATCCCAGAGCATTCGCGAGGACACAGACTCACAGAGACCTTGTAGCTGTGCATGAAGATACTTCCATAGAGACTATCTCCTTTATATCATTCCTGATTATGTTCATTTAAATGCTTTGATAAATGGCAAAAGAAAATATTTAGGAGCAAAGAAATTTGAGCTTGCTTTTCCTGTCTGTTCCTCTGCCATCCACATTGGAGGTCTTTGTCATCACTAAATTAGAACACTTGTCTTGGAACTCTACGTCTCTTGCCACAGGCTGCAAGAACCATGTGAATGGAAGCAAGATCTTCTAGCTCATTTTTGGTGATGACATGCATACATATCTGCTTCTCTCAGAAAGTTGACTGATTTCATGCTTTAAAACAAATGTATCAGGGGTTGGAGAGATGGATCAGCATTTAAGAGCACTAGCAGTTCAAAACCATCTGTAACTTCAGTTCCAGAGGCTCTAATGGACCTTTTCAAGCCTTGGGAGGTGCTGCACACATATTGTGTACATATATACATGCAGAAAAACATACATACACATAAAATAAAAATTCATCTTTAAAAAGAATATACTACATTCCAATAGGCCCAAAGTTATGTGATCCCTACAGAATTAATTTTTTAAAAAATTTTATGTGTATGGGTGTATTGCCTGCATATGTGTAGGTGTATAGCTGTATCATGCAATCCCTATGGAGGTCAGAAAAAAAGCATCAGATCCCCTGGAAGTGGAGTTATGGATGGGTGTTAGCTGCCATGTGTGTGTCGGGAATTGAACCAGGGTCCTCTACAAGAGCAGTCAGTGCTCTTAACCAGCCCTCTTACAGAATTTTTGACAACAATCTAACATCTTCACATAAAAGAATAGGCTCTGCTCTGCTAGGCAGGAACAACACCTAGAGGTACACAATTTAAAGGGAAGCTTAATTAAAGGTCACCAAGTATTATTATATTCTGCCTGACACTATAACATGCAGCTGAGTATGAAAGATTATTGGACAAACTATGAATGATTCATTCACAGATGATTTTTCATTAGATGGTAATGTGTCCTTTGTGGTAAAGTCAACCTTATGATTAAGATCTGGATTAGAATTTATCTGGTTAAACAAGACTTGCAAAGACAATATTCTTCAGTGTCTCATACCAATTAAGTCACCCTCCTAAACATGGATGTGATCAAGTTGTTTCTGTGTGTGTGTGTGTGTGTGTGTGTGTGTGATCACTGGACTTTGATTTATACCTGCAAGTCAATGAGAATGGGCATTTCTTTCACTTAGGGTATCATAAGTAGTAACATATTATTCATTATCAAAAAAAATATTAGAAGGGAGAAAATTTGTAGAAGTGGTAAGTTTGAGATAGGTGTGACACTCGCCCCACGCTGTGTCCTTGAGTTGTCAGAAGATCATAGTGAACCAGGAAAGATCCCATGGATCCTTAGGAGGGTGCAAGTCTCTGGAATGAGTGGAAGGTAAGGTGTGCAGAAGATGCCTTACCATGTAGTTTTATCTCTGGCTAACCATGCTTTTTGATGCCAAATGTAGCACACTTAGTCTAATAATCTACTTACATGGGAGTTTGAAATACACTTTCCAGAGCATTGTTTTCCAAGGAGAATTAAATGGGTTTACTTTTTATGTCTATAAATAATCGACTTCACAATTTACAGGGCTAATGTGTGTGATCTTTGACAGTTATAGGTAAGAACAAGAAGAGCCTTCCTCATTTCCCCTTCAACAAATTTCATGACTGACATATCACTCTTGAGCAGAGGCTCAGACATCATAATTGCAGACAGAATAGCCATCAAACATTTGCCTGATTTAACAGGCTTTTAAAACCTATTCCAAGGAGGGTAATTTGATTAGCAAACTGCAGGCCAAACAGGGATCTGGTGGTATGTGACTTATTTAATTGAAAGTTCCTGGGCTGGAGAGATGGCCTAGTGGTTAAGAGGGCCGACTGCTCTTGCAGAGGACCCGGGTTCAATCCCCAGCACCCACATGGCGGCTAAGAACCGTCTGAAACTCCAATTCCAGGAGAACTCCAGCTCCAGGGGAATCCGACACTCTCTTCTGACCTCCGCGGCATTGCACAACACGGGTGCACAGACTTGCATGCAGGCAGTACATTCGTACACATACAGAAATAAATAAAAATTAATAAAAAAAAAATTAAAAAAAGAGAAAGTTCCTGAATGATCCATTGATCAGGGCATGTAAACAATTCCTGCTTCAGTGCCCCAAGTCTCACTCATTTAGTACAAGATATGGTTTCAATTGCTGATCAGTTTCTGCATCATGATTCTGGTGTGAAATGGATCTTCCTGAAAAAGAGAGGCTGCAAAGTCATAGATGGCAGCTCCAGCCCATCCTCATCTCATGTCTGAAATGTCTGGATGTGACATTCACTCATTCACTCATTCACTCATTCATTCACTCATGCATGCACACGTGTGTGTATGGTAAAATCAATCCAGGTTCAGAAATTAAACACATAGCTCCCGTGCAAGGCACACACAGTCCAGGCAGGCAGTGATCTGGAAGCACTGCAGGGCAGTCTACCATCAAAGTGAGTCTGCAGAGGTTCACGCAGGCACTGAAGGAGGGTGGCAGGGTGCAGCAAACAGGGGATCTTGGAGTAGTGTGGGAATGGTTGAAATGTGGGCCATGATGAAAGGAAAAACTGCACCACACTGCAAAGAACAAAGATGAACAGATCCAGGGATGGGTGTTTATTCTGAAAATATATCACGGCGGCAGTGACGGATTTGGGGGTGCTGGGTGACAACATCCATCTTGAAATTCATAACAGCATAGAAGTATTTTTATCAAACTGTCCAGACTAGATTGAGTAATATGTAAAAATGTAAATGACTGTGGGAAAGAATCTATAATTCACGACACATGAAACTACTCTCCATCACAAACACAATGCCAGCAAAGAAAAAAACTCCTTTAAGTGGGAATGGAAAGAAGCCAAGGTTTAAAACAAGTAATGAAGAATGATTTTAAATTTCTTTATACTGAGAGCTGCCATATGTAATGGATTTTTAGGGAACAATTCTAGGGCAAGTTGTGACATTAAGTAAGAGTCACATTCCAGAGGTGGTACCATATCTGTGGTCTATAGCTCAGTCCATTACCAAGGTTTGGTGTATCACAGACATCCACACTTCAGCCCTTTCTGGGTACCTCTGTCTTTATAGTAAAGGTCAAACTAGATGAGTCTGTGAGAAAAGTCTGTAAACTGTATAGGCCAAGTCTCCTTTTTGAGCCATCTCTCTAAAAAATACCCCAGCACCTCCCATATTCCCCTTCCACTCCCACAACAGGTCTAGAGATTGCCACACTTATTTCTCTCTCATTTGATGCTTGGTCCATCCAAACTAATACTGGTCCATATGAAGAAGGGCCTCAGGAGGGATACCTATACCTGACATTAGCTTCTGTGTGTGGAGCAGACCTATGTAACTGGGAGCAGATGTGCTGTGGAAACTTAACGAGCAATCTCTTCAGGTAGATGGAATACCTAAAGGTGATCACTCATACTGTAACTTATTTGACTGTAGAAAATGTACTCAATACATTTTTCATTTTGGTATCAAGTAATACTAAAAATTCTTTAAAGATAAGCACTTCTTTGCATATGATGTGCCTATCAAATTGGTATCTAACTAATTACAGTTATCCCTATAGATTAGTACTGCTGTTAGCATTAATCAAATAAGTGTCTTTTTTGCAGCAGTTAATACAAAAGCTTATAACTGATCAGAGTGCTGGGGCTGACTGACTACTGAATACTCAGATGTAAATGGAGTATCTATATTGCTCCTTCAAGGCTCAGGAAGCATTATGGACGGTGGGGGGGGGGAGGATGGTTGGAGGATGGGGTGCAGTGCTGTGAAATACTGTTGTCTTTTAGGCATGATATGGTCATGGATCTCTTGAATGCACAAAGCTGTGTTCAGCTGCATAAGACATGATCGGGCCCACCAATATCCCACCAGGCTCCCCTCCTCTTTGAGGCTCTATAGGGAGCTTACTTGTTGTCGGTAAAGGAAGGACATTTCTTTACCAGCACTGGTCAGGCACTCATGTGCCTGTAAATAATCTTTCACACAGGCCACTGAAAGCAACGCCACTGAAACTCATACAGGACATGAAAATAGAAGAGAGTGACGAGCTGGGAGGAGGAAGGGGATGAGTGGGAGAGGGAAGGAACCTAGGCCGGAGCTGGCACATACGTGCATGAGAGTCCCATAATGAAGGCCACCATTACATAGAATTGACATATTATCTTAAGTTAGTTGAGATGGGAAGACCTGTCTATGCAGGTGCTACCACTCCCAACATGGGGATCCCGGGTTGCCTGAGAATGGAGACAGAGCTGAGCATCAGCACATATGGATGCGTTGCTCGCTTCTTCTGACAGCAGAGATCATGTGATCAGTTTCTTCAGGCTCCTGCTGGCTTGACCTCCTCACTGTGACGTGATAGGATGTCCCCTTGAACTGTGGGCTGGAATAAGTCTTTTCTCCCTTAAGTTGCTTTGTCAAAGTATTTCATCACAGCTAAAGGAAAAATAAGATAGTCTGTTATCTGTGATGAGAAAAATATGTGTAGATATCACTCCAGGGTTTAGTCTTCCTGAATTTGGAACGAAGCCTACAAAACTTAAACCTTGGGGCCTGGGGACAAGTGCTTACAAGGCTAGCCTCGGCCTGCAAGCATTCAGCTATTTTCTCTCAGCTTTCTACTTCCTGCTCTCAATGCTACGGGCACAACTCTACAAACTACCAAGAATGCTTTGCCAGCTGGATTTTGAGAGCTTTTGGCAGCAGAAGTTCAGAAGGCAGGAGCAGGCAATGGAAACCTCCCAGTTTCTGCCTGCTCGCCATGGATGTCAGCAGCCTCACCTCCGCAGCCGGCCCCAGCAGAGCCACTTTGTACTGGAGACATCTGCCGTTTCTGCCTCTGGATTCTGCTGACACTCCAAGAACAAGTTCCTCTTGCCCCTCTCTAAGGAGCCAGTAACAATCAGGTCCTCAAGCAGGAAGGCAGAGAGGCAGGCAGGGCTGAGGCTTCTGCCAGGGAAAGCATCAGAGAGATTGGAGAGCTGAAAATCAGCTTTGTCTGAATCTGTCTGGATGACTCACTGCAAGTCTTGGGGCCTGATGTCTTGCCAATAAATGCTCAAACTTTCACATTAAACACTTGAAGAACTGAACATAGTTGTAACTCTGCAACCTGTTGTGCTTCTATAATATTTTGGATTTCATTTTCCACAGGTCAGTGCCATTGCTACAAGAAAAATATAAAAAGCAATTCTTTTAGGACAAAATTGGCCTTTATTATTGCTGTTGAACATATTCTGAGTTTGTGATGCTCTTGCTCTACCTGTCTCAGCGTTTTGGTCCCACAGTCCTGTTGTCTCCATCACTATGATCAGAGGTAAATATTACAAGAGCTTGGTTATAAAAAAGCATTGCTTTCATTAGGCATTTCTCTATGGCAATCACAGTAAACATCCCTCCTCCCCAAGTATCCTATTATGTCCAGTAGAATGCCAGTGACCTGGGGCAAGGGAAATAATACTTCTGCTAGGGATTATTGGCTTGAAGTATAGTCAGCTTTGGTGACCAAATTATAGTTATCAAAGGGATGCCTTGTGGTAGTGAGGGGACAGATAGATGTGACCTGGACGATTTCACAGTGGTTCCCAAGCCATGACCTGGTAATTTTGAGAGGTCCTGAGCATAGTAACAGGATGGATAGCACAGTGGTTGGAATGAGAGATGTCTCCCATAGGCTGAAGTGTTAGAGCACCTGAGTTACAGGACCAGTTGTTGGTGCTGTTCGGGAGGTTGTGGAAGATGCAGACTTGCTGGGGGAAGAGTGCCACTAGGGTTGGCTGTGACAGCTCATAGCTGGTCCCACCTCCAGCTGCTCGCCCTGTTTCATGTTTGTCATGGAAGATGTCGACTCTCAGCTTTTGCTCCAGCTGTCACAGCTGCCTGCCGCTACACCTCCCCTGCCGGGACGGACTCCTCTCCCTTTGGAACAAAGCCCCAAATAACCTCCTCCTTCTGTAAGTTGCTTGGCCATGGTGTTTTATCACAGTAACAGAAAAGTGACTGATACAGATATAGTCAGCAGCTCTCAGAAGTGCCACACATCTTTGTTGTTTGGAGGAAGAGACGTAATATAATATATATAGTACATCTGCATATATGATTAGCTGCTTTAATAGATGGGGCCTATGGCCCATCAGAGCCAATTATTAGAGTGTCCATGACAAATAGAGGTTCTATTGCCACTTTCTGTTGGTTGAGGACTATGGGGGTGCGGGTAGGGGAGGGGGATTTAATTATGGTTAAGACATGTTATATGAAATGCACAAAAATTCAGTAAAAATAGACATTAAAATTAGGTCTGTAGTGTAAAGGTACCTGTATCTTGTATAAGTACTAATTCTTGCAAAGGAGACTCTCATAGGAGGTCAATGGCCCTCCTTTCTGGATCTCATCTGCTGTTTGGTCACAAGGTTTTGTACAAAACAAGCATTGTGGCACAAAAAGAGCATTGCATAGACAGTGTATATATTCACTTCACCAAGCTGATCTGCTTCCCAGCATTCTGTACTCATCTGACAGCAGAGCCCAATTCTAAGTGTGGAATGGGGAATATTTCCCAAAAGAGATCCCTTAGTAGCAAGCTAATCTGTATAGCCTTACACTATAAAGGAGAAAGCAAATTGTCCTTACTAGCAAATAAATATTTCTGGATATGAGTTCACTTTCCTGTCCTGTGTCTGATGTAGCAGAGTCCACTGGTTCACAGTGCACTGTTTACTACATGGACCTCTCATACATTGTTTCTGAATAACTAATTCTAGCTGGGACATATAGCAGTGAATACTGTCTGCTACCTTCCCCATGGTGCTAACTCTCCCAGAAGTGATGGCTTGAAGAAATGGTGACTAAGTTAAAAAAAAAGCCTTAGTTGTAGTACAAGTTGGTAAAAGCACCAGTTCAGGAAAGCCAGGGCTCTCTGAAACAGTTTGGATAGATATTCTGACCAGCAATAAGTAGAGGCTGATACTGCCATCTCAATCAGAAAAACCTAAGTGCAAAATTAAGAGTTGGGGGCAGGAGTGCCTGATAGCAAACTACATAATGCCTGGGCTCTGTTAGAGGGTATGTGTGCACTTGTGTGTATGTTAGTACTCAAAAGGTGGGGTTTCCTACAAAGGATCCCTAAATAGTGCCATGTAACTAAGTTGAGATGCAAGAATTCTGAATTCTTGGCACAAGGAAGAAGGGGAGAAGGGGGCTCTCAGTACCGCTGGAGTATGGTCCCACTCACCAAGGGGAACTGGACAGCTACTGCACAGTGGTGTCAGGGTGGAAAGGATATGGGATACAGAGCACCATAGTAGCCATGCCTCTCAGTGTTTCTATGTCCAATACTGAAAGTTAGTGAAACTGCAGAAAATCAGTCACAATTGACTATGAGCAGATTCCTGGAGGCATCAAGCCAACAGCACCGCCTCCAAGAAGCAGTGGCACAGCCAGCTTCTAGCTTGGCCTCTAGCTTCTTTGAAACCAAAAGAACCAGCCTCTTCTTGCCCTTGGAACAATCTAACCTTTAGCTCTGGGATGACCCACCCATCAGCTACCCAGCTCTCCCATTTCTCCCCAGTAGCTGGGGAGTCTTGGCCTTAGCATTTGGTTCCTCAGTGCCTTTCCCTGCTCTGAAACTAGACAACCAATTTTCAACCTTAATCCCTTGTGCAAAAAACCCAGTGGGCTTTCTCTAACCCCGGCTGGGAAAAGAACAGAGCAGGATTTAAATCAATGAAGCACCATGCTCCCCATGTTAAGCAACTGCCAGTAAAGAGACTAAACTAGGAATGAATAGCAGTGGGCATTTAGTCCGTAGAGCTGAGACTCTGGGTTTGAAGTCCAATAAAAGGGAAAAAAATCTTGCTGGTGAATGGGGAAGGAAAGGTGCAGTTCTGGAAACTGCAGTGAGGAATTTTGAACTGTATTTGGGGAACTTATAGGCAAAAACTGTCATAAACAAGCATGAATTGTCTTACGTGGAAGAAAGTATTAGTGGATTAAAAATAAAGATTTGAGATTAATCTTCAGACCAAGCTATTTAAGTCCAAATGGGGTAAGAGAGGCTGGAGAAGGCAGACAAGCAAGAAGGAGCCCTGAATGGTGTCTGCATTCGGGAAGCCGAGGGCCACGCCCACACAGTGGGAGAAGAGAAGAGTTGGTCAGAGAGGAAGGCACAGGCAGAGTGGAAAGTCTCCGCAGTGTCTACAGGCTGAGGAGTCACAGGAAGTGGGGTCTGGGAGGAACAAAGGGTGGTTCTGTTAAATGCCTCCATGGATGCTCAGCCCCCGTACCCAGCACAATTATTATAGAAACTGAGTAATTCTCTGAAATGCCACCTTCCAATCTGCCAGCTGTCCTGTGGAAATATGACACATCATATCTCCTGTTCTGATTTAACAAGGATGACAGCAACAGTAAACACAGAAAGGAGGGACGCTGCCAACATCGTGTAGCACATTCCTAAATCCAGCAATGACTACAGTCAGGCCTGCTTCCTGTTCTAGATCTGAGGGCCCTGGGAGTGGCTGCCAGAGGGTCTGCAGAAGAGCCTCCGCCCAGCAGCAGGGAAACCACGCCCCTGATTCCAGCCAGCGCAGATCCTTCCTCTTTTCTGCAGTTCCAGCCGGCACAGTATTTGGATCTATTCGACTGCAATGTGTAAATATTATCACAGTTTCCTTTGCTAGTGACAATATTTTTTCTTACAATAGATATAAGCAAAAGTGATTGACGCAGTTTCAATTTGGGGAATTTTTCAACCAGGAAAAGATTAGGAAACAAGAGACATTCAGGGAGAACAGCCAACATCCATTTTGTGTTTCCCCTCACTTAACTATGCACAGCTCACCATCTGACACAGGAAGGTAGAAGTCACTGGGAGCTGTGGAAGCTGTAAACATCAGATGACTGGAGAGATAGCCTAGGGGGGCTGGAGAGATAGCCTAGCGGTTAAGAGAACCCGACTGCTCTTGCAGAGGACCTGGGTTCGATCCCCAGCACCCACATGGCGGCTAAGAACCCTCTGTAACTCCAATTCCAGGAGAACTCCAGTACCAGGGGAATCTGAGACCCTCTCCTGACCTCTGAGGCATTGCATGACATTGCACAACACGGGTGCACAAACCTACATGCAGACAGTACATTCATACACATACAAAAAAAAAAAATACTAGCACTTGGAGGTGGGAACAGTAAGATGTCAAATTTGAGGCCAGCCTGAGCTACAGAGTAAGACAAACAAATAAACAAACAAACAATAAATGGATTGAACCTAGCAGAATGGATGTTAATTTTCAAGTGCAGCCAAGCACCCTTTGGAGAGCATACTTGGTAACCACTCTATACTATCTGATGAATGAAGGTGTGAATGAATGTGTAATGGGATGGGAGGCATTTGTGTCTAAGTGTATGCACCTCCTTTATAGTTTTAGAGTGATTTGCTCTATTTAAGGCAAGGAGAGCACTGTTGGAGACAGCACTTGTTACAAGGCTAGTCGGAGCCTACTAGAGGACTTGTTGGTGGAGCTGCTTCTGCTTTGGGCATCAATGGAAGTAGGGGCTGCTGATGTGACATAGCATGGCCTTTTTTGAATGATGGACACAGAGTGACTAACACAAGCGTATTCCTAAGTGCATGATGAGAGACAGCACTAGAACCAGGTGCTCTGCCGTATGCTTATCTTCCACGCAGACACACAGGCTCCTCACCCTCACTCCACAGTGGGAAGCAACACCAGGTGCAGAGCACTGTGTATAATCCGCCAGCTGCCTGACTTGGTCCTTCCTCATCAAGTGACTCACGAGTAATTACACAAAGATTCTTCAAGATGGAATGGTGCACTGAAAATAAAGGCGTTGTAATCTAGTTTTCTGAAGATGGAATGGTGCACTGAAATCTGTTTTTTAGCCTTCAACTACCCTGCCCCAAATAGCTCAAGCTAGCTTGGCTGATTTTAGAGCCTTTCTTTGCCTAATTTGCTGTAATGGAGGAAAGGAGCAAATGACGTGACTAGCATTGCCATGACCCATTCTGAAGTGACAAAGTTACATATTCTCACCAGAGTTTCCTCACTGGAGAATTAGTGAGGCATTCTGACAATATTCTGTGTGATGGTTAATCCTGGGTGTCAACTTGACTGGACTAAGGGACAAATAAGAGAAAAAGGGTCTTCTGATTGGACCGCCTCAACCCGGATGGCCCACCCCAAATGTGGGTGTTACCGTCTGCCAGTAGGCAGTATTTAAGGCCACGGCAGAAGGAGCTGGTCCCTTTTTTTCTCCTGCCTGTGGCTTGCCTCTCTCATTGCTGGTGTTTTGTCTTTGGCTGCTGTAATCAACCTTCGGATCTCAGGCATGTATCTGAGACGGCAGATCTCATGGAACCCATTTTGGGCCTTCAGCACGGATTGGGACTACTGAGACATCCAAGCCTTGCGACCAGCAGTCCCGTGGATTCTCCTCTCAGCCTTTCAGTGTGGGTGCAGCTACTGTTGTACTCCTTGAACTCTGTCATGGAGCAAATCAATAAATTTGTCATATAGCTATATAATATTTCATCCTGTGCTTCTGTTTCTTTCGAGACCCCTGACTAATACAGATTTTGGTACCAGAAGTGGATTCTAGAGAAACAGAATTGAAGGATGAATTCTTAGTGGGCTTTGGTACTCTCTGGGCCAGCTCCAACTCAATGAAGCTTACGAGTTACTGAAGGCTTCCTGGTTGCATGAAGAGGAATATAATCCTTGGCTGCAGACTATTTGATGTAAATTAGTGAGTAGGTCCATTTGACTCACCTGACTCGGCCTCTTGTGAGAAGCAGGAATTTAGCGACTCTATATATAAAATGTTCGAGAAATTGCGGAAAAATAAGGAATACATTGATGTTGTCTGCTTGCTTCTAGCATTCTGGTAAATGATAGAGGAAAATAAACGAGCCTCGGTGATAAAAATGACCAGCTCCGGTTGAAACAACAGTTTAACGGTTTCTAAGTGTGCCTCTGGAGAGAGTCTTCTCTCAGTAGCCAAAAGCTAAAGCTAGGAGAAAATCAACTGGAGCCCTTATTATACATTGGCTGATTTACAACGCAAATTTAATTCCCAGCCACAAAGAGTGTCAGCAGTAAAGTGAGAGCACTTGGTGGGGAAAGGGTGGAACCTGAAACTTGGGATGGAGATGGTGGGAGAACCATGATGATGAGGATTTTGAACCCTCGGATTCTGAGGGATTTTCTTTATCTGAGGAATTAATCTCCCCACCCTCAGCAGAGAATCACACCCTGCAGATCCCTCCTCCCCACCCTTGCCTGAGGAAACTAATTCCCCCCCTCCCAGTGGGAGCTAATGTTCCCTCAGGGCCCAACAATTGTTGCCTCTAGACCTATACCAGATTGAAGTCTAAGCAAGACCCTCAAAGTGAGATAGAAGTGTGGTCCACAAGGAGGGCGTATACCACTAAAGAAATAATGAGTTTGCTGATTCATTCGCAGAAGCCTAAGAATATGTGTGGGATGGATTTTAAGGGTGTGGGGATAATTGTGGAAGGAATATAAAATTGGATCAACTGATTTATCGATATGAGCCCACTGATAGAGATTCTAGGTTTAACATTTTTTTTTTAATTTTTTTTTAATTTTTTATTATTATTTATTTTTTTGTTATAATGTATTGTCTGCATGCAGGTCTGCGCACCCGTCGTGCGATGCTGCGGAGGTTCAGAAGACGGTCTCGGATTCCCCTGGAACTGGAGTTCTCCTGGAACCAGAGTCACAGACGGTTCTCACGCCGCCATGTGGGTGCTGGGGATCGAACCCGGGTCCTGTGCAAGAGCGGTCGTCGCTCTTAACCGCTAGGCCATCCCTCCAGCCCAGGTTAACATTTTTAACTGCTCGAGCAGTTAAAAAAGAGTGTAAAAATTTATTTGAATGTTGGCTGATGTATTTAGTAAAAACATGGCCTACTAACAGCGAGTTAGAGATGCCTGATATTCCTTGGCTTAGTATTATGAAGGGATTGTGAGGGTCAGGAGATGGGCATGCTCGAATGGACTCGAACTGTAAAACCACATCTCCACAATATGATTACCCAGAGGCCATGCCATTCACTGAGTGTATAAGATGGAAAGTACTGAGAGAACACCAGAACATTTGAAGACTTTGTTTTTGCTCTATTTCTAATGCGCACAGACTTACAGTTAGAGAAGTTGTGCTCTTTGCATAATTAAATGTACACGTAATAGTTTAACAGGACCTCAGGTAGGCTCAGGTGGCAGCACCTAATCGCCGAAGATCAGATGAGTGTAGTTACCGTAATTATCCAAATGGGTGGCAAAGGCAAAACAATGCCTATAATGGTCATGACCTGAAAGATCTTTGGAACTGGCTATTAATCATGGCGTTCCCAGGAACCAATACATAAGAAGCCTACTAAGTTTTTATTTGATCTTTATAAGCAGAAAAGCTCTAGAAACAAATGACAGGAAGTCAACATTGGATTTCAGGAGTAGCGAATCCCCCAGTTACCAGTTTCCAGACGTGAGACAGTTCACAGACGCCAGAACCCCTTGAATGAAGGGGTGGCCGGGTTCCATGAGGAAGGACCTTGTCACAATACCAAAAGTTATGCTGTTTCCTCCTCCTGTCCTTCCCCAGAGGGATCTGAGGCCTTTTAAGATACTGTACACTGGGGAAAAGGAAATAATCAGACTTTTTGAGGCCTATTGGATACTGGTTCTGAGTTGACACTGATCCCGGGAGACCCTAAAAAACATTGTGGCCCTCCATGTTAAAGTAGGGCCTATGGTCAGGGATAAATGGAGTTTTGGCTGAAGTCCGACTCACGTGGGCCCAGTGGGTCCAGAACTCTCCTGTGGTTATTTCCCCAAGTCCCAGAATGTATATTGGGATAGATATAATTAGAAATTGGCAGAATCCCCACATTGGTTCCCTGACCTGTGGAGTGAGGGCTATTATGGTTGGAAAGCCAAATGGAAACCATTGGTGTTACCTCTACCAGGGAAAATAGTGAACAAAAACAGTATCGTAGCCCTGGGGGATTGCAGAGATTAGTGCCACCATCAAGGATTTGAAAGATGCAGGGGTGGTGATTCCTACCACATCTCCATTTAACTCTCCAATTTGGCATGGCAAAAGACAGATGGATCATGGAGAATGACATTGACTACGAAAACTCACCCAAGTAGTGACACCCAATGCAGCTGCGTATTCAGATGTGTTGTCCTTATTGAGCAGATTATTATGTCTCCTGGTACCTGGTATTGCAGCTATTGATCTGGCCAATGCTTTCTTCTCAATACCGGTTCTTAAGGACCACCAGAAGCAATTTGCTTCCAGCTGGCAAGGCCAACAGTAAACCTTTACTGTCTTACCTCAGGGTTATGTTAACTCTCCAGCCTTGTTGCCATAACTTAGTTAGAAGGGATCTTGATCACCTGACTTCCACAAAATATCACACTGGTTCACTATATTGATGATGTTATGCTGATTGGACCAGTGAACAGGAGGTAGCAGCTAGTCTAGACTTGTGGTAAAGCATATGCGAATGAGAGGATGGGAAATAAATCCAACTAAATTCAAGGGCCACTACCTCGGTAAGTTTCTAGGAGTTCAGTGGTGTGGAGCATGCAGAGACATTCCTTTAAGGTAAAGATTAAGTTGTTGCACCTGGCCCCTCCCTCCACCAAGAAAGAAGCACAACGTTTGGTGGGCCTTTTTGATTCTGGAGGCAGCACATTCCTCATCTGGGTGTGTTACTAAACCCATATATCAGGTGATCGAAGCAGCAAACTTTGAGTGGGGTTGGAACAAGAAAAGGCTCTTCAACAGGTCCAGGCTGCAGTGCAGGCTGCTCTGCGCCCCTAGGGCCATATGATCCACAGACCAAGGTGCTTGAGGTATCAGATAGACATGCTGTCTGGAGTCTGTGGCAGGCTCCCATAGGGGATCACACGGAGGCCCTTGGGATTTTGGAGAAGGCTCTACCTTCATTGCAAACAACTATTCTCCTTTTGAGAGAGACAGCCTTAGCCGCTATTGGGCCTTAGTGGAAACTGAACTTTTGACAATGGGCCCCACAGTCACATGCGACCTGAGCTGCCATCATGAGCTGGTGTTATCTGACCCACAGACATAATATTAGGACATGCACAGCAACAGTCCATTGTCAAATGGAAGTGGTAACTACGTGACAGGGCCCGGGCAGGCCCTGAGGGCACAAGAAGATACATGAAGAAGTTTCCAATGCCTATGGTCCCACTCCCTGTTACAATGCCTCCTGTGCTTAAGGCAGGAACCTATGGCTTCATGGGGTTTGCCCTATAATCAGTTGACTGAGGAAGAGAAGACAGGCCTGGTTTACTGATGGTTCTGATGCTATGCAGGCACCACCAGAGGTGGACAGCTGCAGCATTACAGCCTATTTCTGAAACAACCCTAAAGAGACTGGTGAAGGAAAGTCTTCACAAGTGGGCAGAATTTGGGCAGTGCACATGGTGTGCATTTTGCCTGGAGGAGAAATGGCCAGAGGTTCAATTATATACTGATTCATGGGCTGGTAGCCAATGATTTGCTGGATGGTCCAGGGACTTGGAAGGAGCATGACTGGAAAATGGGTGAGAAAGACATTTGGGGAAGAAGTATGTGGCTAGAGCTCTCTGAAGGTCAAAGGATGTGAAGATACTTGTGTCTCTGTAAATGCTCATCAAAGGTGATCTCACAGAGGATGAGTTTAATAATCAAGTAGATCGGATGACTCGTTCTGTGGATAGTCAGCCTCTTCTCCAGCTATCCCTGTTGTTGCTCATGGGCCCATGAACAAAGTGGTCATGGTGGCAGAGATGGGAGGTTATGCATGGGCTGGACAACATGGACTTCCACTCACCAAGGTGATCTGGCTACAGCTGCTGCCGGGTGCCAGATTTGCCAACAGCAGAGACCAACATTGAGCCCCCGATATGGTGCTATTCCCCGGGGTGACCAGCCAGCAACCTGGTGGCAGGTTTGACTACATTGGACCACTTCCATCATGGAGGGGACAGCGTTTTGTCTTACAGGAATAGATACTTATTCTGGTTATGGATTTGCCTTTCCGCAGTAATGTTCTGCCAAACTACATCCAGGGCTTACAGAATGCTTTTATCCACTGCATGGTATTCTTACAGCATTGCTTCTGACCAAGAACTCACTTCACAGCCAAAGAAGTGTGACTGTGGGCCCATGGTCAGGTATCCACTGGTCTTACCATTCCCCACCACCCAGAAGCACCTGGNTGGTGGGCTTTTTGGATTTTGGAGGCAGCACCTTCCTCATCTGGGTGTTACTATAGACCCATATATCAGGTGATCGAAGCAGCAAACTTTGAGTGGGGCTTGGAACAGAAAAGGGTCTTCACAGGTCCAGGTGCAGTGCAGGCTGCTCTGCGCCTAGGCCATATGATCCAGCAGACCCAATGGTGCTTGAGGTATCAGATGCTTTCTGGAGTCTGTGGCAGGCTCCCATAGGGGAATCACATCGGAGGCCCTTGGGTTTTGGAGAAGGCTCTACCTTCATTGCAAACAACTATTCTCCTTTTGAGAGAAAGCTCTTAGCCTGCTATTGGGCCTTGTGGAAACTGAACGTTTGACAATGGGCCACCAAGTCACCATGCGACCTGAGCTGCCATCCATGAGCTGGGTGTTATCTGACCACCAGATCATAATTAGGACATGCACAGCAACAGTCCATTGTCAAATGAAGTGGTACATACTACAGGGCCCGGGCAGGCCCTAGGGCACAAGAAAGTACATGAAGAAGTTTCCCAAATGCCTATGGTTCCCACTCCTGTTACAATGCCTCCTGTGCTTAAGGCAGGCACCTATGGCTTCATGGGGTTTGCCCTAGATCAGTTGACCGAGGAAGAGAAGACTAGGCCTGGTTTACTGATGTTTCTGCAGCTATGCAGGCACCACCAGAGGTGGACAGCTGCAGCATTACAGCCTATTTCTGAAACAACCCTAAAAGACATGGTGAAGAAAGTCTTCACAGTGGGCAGAACTGGGCAGTGCACATGTTTGTGCATTTTGCCTGGAAGGAGAGAATGGCCAGAGGTTCATTATATACTGTTCATGGGCTGTAGCAATGTTTGGCTGGATGGTCCAGGGACTTGGAAGGAGCATGACTGGAAAATTGGTGAGAAAGACATTTGGGGAGAAGTATGTGGCTAGAGCTCTCTGAATGGTCAAAGGATGGAAGATACTTGTGTCTCATGTAAATGCTCATCAAAGGTGATCTCAGCAGAGGATGAGTTTAATAATCAAGTAGATCGGATGACTGTTCTGTGGATAGTCAGCCTCTTTCCCCAGCTATCCCTGTTGTTGCTCATGGGCCCATGAACAAAGTGGTCATGGTGGCAGAGATGGAATATGTCATGGGCTTGACACATGGACTTCACTCACCAAGGCTGTATCTGGCTACAGCTGCTGCCCGGTGCCAGATTTGCCAACAGCAGAGACCAACGGATTCATTGAGCCCCCATAGGACTATCCCCGACCAGCCAGCAACTGGTGGCAGTTGACTACATTGGACCACTTCCATCATGGAGGGGACAGCGTTTTTGTCCTTACAGGAATAGTACTTATTCTGGTTATGGATTTGCCTTTCCAGCTGTAATCTTCTGCCAAACTACCATCCAGGACTTACAGAAGCTTATCCACCTCATGGTATCCTCACAGCATTGCTTCTGACCAAGAACTCACTTCACAGCCAAAGAAGTGTGACTGTGGGCCCATGGTCATGGTATCCACTGGTCTTACCATGTTCCCCACCACCCAGAAGCAGCTGGCTTGATAGAACAATGGAATGGCCTCTTGAAGACACAGATACAGCACCAATTAGGTGCAATACCCTGGAGGGCTGGGGAAGGTTCTCCAGCAAGCAGTATATGCTTTGAATCAGCATCCACTATATGGTACTGTTTCTCCTATAGCAAGAATTCATGGGTCCAGGAACCAAGGGGCAGAAGTGGAGTGATTCCACCACTATCACCCCTATGACCCAGTAGGAAAATTTTTGCTTCCTTACCCACGACCTTGTGTTCTGCTGGTCTAGATGTTTTGGCTCCAATGGGGGAGTGCTTTTGCCAGGAGATACAGCAAACGTTCCATTGAACTGGAAGCTAAAACTCCCCCTGGCCACTTTTGGCTTCTACTGCCCTTAAGCCAACAGGCTAAGGAAGGAATAACCAGTGTAGGAGGAGTGATTGATCCAGACTACCAGGGGGAAATTGGACTTTTTCTCCACAATGGGGGCAAGGAAGATTATGTCTGGAAGGCAGGAGATGCTGTAGGGCAGCCTTCTGGTGCTACCATGTCCTATGATTAAGGTCATGGAAAACTCCAACAACCCAAAACCAGACAGGACAATAAATGGCCCAGACTCTTCAGGGATGAAGGTATGGGTCACTCCTCCAGGGAAAGAGCCAAGACCTGCAGAGGTGCTTGCTGATGGTGGAGGAATACAGAATGGGTCATAGAAGAAGGTAGTCATAAATTATCAGCTGAGGCCACGGGACCAGTTGCAGAAACGTGGATTATAATAAATATTAACTTTTGTCCTATTTGGTTAAGAATGTGCTTGTCATATATATATATATATATTATATATATATATATGTATATTAAGTGGATACTTGTGTTGTTCCCTTTTGAATGTGCAACCGAGATATGTGTGTTAGTGTTGTCATATTTAGGTTATTATATACTGAAGGACTAAGTTCTTCTCAGGACATTACCACCTACTCTAAGATATAATGCTTTGCTATTGCACATGAGACACTTAAACATGTTAGGTGGAATTATGACCCTGCCATCATTTTGCAATTGACATTTAAGCATACATAAGGAGAGGCTATTTATTGGTGTTACGTTGACAAGGGGTGGACTTGTGATGGTTAATCCTGGGTGTCAACTTGACTGGCACTAAGGACAAATAAGAGAAAAAGGGTCTTCTGATTGGACCACCTCAACCCGGAAGGCCCACCCCCAATGTGGCTGTTCTTCTGCCAGCAGGAGTATTTAAGGCCACAGCAGAAGGAGCTGGTCCCTTTTTTTCTCCTGCGGCTTGCCTCTCTATCTGGTGAGTTTGTTTGCTGTGTGATCAACCCTATGGACCCCAGCATGTACTGAGACCGGCAGATCTCCTGGAACCCATTTGGGCCTTCAGCACTGGATTGGGACTACTGAGACATCCAGCCTTGCAGACTGAGCAGTTCCCTGGATTCTCATCTCGGCCTTTCCAGTGTGGTGCAGCTATTGTTGGAATCCTTTAACTCTGTCACATGAGCAAATCAATAAATTGTATATAGCTATATATATTCATCCTGTTGCTTCTGTTTCTTTAGAGAACTCTGACTAATACATTCCGTTAACGTTTAAACTCCAATCCACTTTTAGTCCCAGTTCAGTCCAGCCACCAAATTTTCCTGATCTTTAGTAGCTAGGTAAAACTTCTCCAGACAAATCATGAATGGCCCTCCCCCAGCCTCAATATTGCTCAACCCTGGACTTATTTTTCATTCCCACTCATCTTTCTGGCGTCTTCTGGGAAGTACATACATTTCTTAACCTAACATTTCCCCCCCATTTTACATTTTAAAGGGCCCATGTTTCCTCATGAGGCACACAACACTTTGATTCAGTTAAATGTAGATCACTTTTAAAACACAGTTTGACATGATATATCTAATTATTGAAAAACAGGCCTGACACTATTTGCATCAGTAAGGGTGATGTGGTCAATTATAAATATCCATCTTCTTTCCTTTCTCCACTATTCATTTCTAAAACCAATAAAACAGGTCCTTGCTTAAAATTTGAAGGACTTTAAGACATACATTGAAATAACTGTCAGATAATATCCATGCACCATGCAACAGAATCGATTTTACAATGCTTATACTTTGTTGCAAAGGCAAGCCACACTTCCACTCTGACCAGCAGCCCGGAGCAGTCACTGCCAAGTGACTGGTCTCCAAGTCACACCACATGAAGATGCTCCCTAGACTGTGTGAGTCTGCACCACCAGTTTTACTTTCAGAACATAACCCATTTCATTACTGTCTAGCGGAAGATGAGTGAAGAGGAGAAGGAGTTCACAAATACGAACCAAGACCCAGGGCTTCCAAAATCTGCAGATGGTTAATCTTGCTTGTCGGTTTGATGGGATTTAGAATCATCATGAGAATAAAACTCTGGATACATCTGTGAGAGATTTTCCAGATGAGGTTAATGGAGATGAAAAGATGCACCCTAAACATATAGCCCATAGTCTGGAACCTCAAATTGAATGATAGGGAAGAGCGAGCTGAAGAAAAACTCTCCTGACTCATGGCTTCCTGACAGAGAGCGTGATGTTGCCAGCAGACTCCTGCCTTGTCCTCGTGATGAACTGTTCTCTCAAGCTGTGAGTCCAAATAAACCCTTCCTGCCTTAAACTGCTTTTGCCAGGTTTTGGTCAGAGAAAGATACAGGTAACTAATATACCTACCATAATTATATTCTTTGTTTCTTTATTATGCTACTACAGCAGTTTGGGAAGAAGGGGATGTCACCGAGCCCAATGAGGTGCCCAATGAATGGCTAGGCCAGTAAGATTGTTAACAGAGAGTTCGAGAGGAACTTGCCTATTGAAAACTTCACCTGGAAATTACAGCTACTCTTTTACTTAAAAAAGCATTTCCATAAACAGAAAAGGTAAACAAATTTTGAAGAATGCTTTGACTGATTCAGCCTCCTGGACCCTACTGGATTCCGCTGTTTCTCATGGCTTCCTTCATTGCATATTTATAAATGATTAAAGTACAGCACCATGGCTTGAGTTTGCTCTTCAGCTATGGCAGTGTTCCAAGTCCTTTGAAAGCTTGTCTTCTCATTCATCTCTGTGCTGCTCCTCTGGATGTGATGCAGCTTCTCTATCTCTGCCCCACCTCTCTTACTGAGAAATACTCTTCAGCCACCACATTCTAGAATCGGCAAGACTTCCCATGGAAGTCTTGGGGCTTGCTTCTTCAGAACCTCTGTCCAGCTTTGCTGAGGCAACACTAAGTCCTTCCAGGGCAAGACCATGACTCTCACAAGGCCCTTCTGTATGGACTATACTGCTGGCTGCTCATGTCCAGCACACAGCAGAAAATAAATAATGAAGGGTCGTTAGTGAATTTATGACATGATGGTAAGTCATCATGTGCAGCACGGATCGTGTTCTTTTATCTGTTTTCCACTGCTTATGTCTTCAAGAGGTCAAGGCCCAAAGATATAATATAGTCCACTACAGATGTGTGTACAGCCAATAGATTTATCATGGCATAAGAATGCTGATGTTGGGGCTGGAGTGATGGCTCAGCGATTAAGAGTGCTGACTGCTCTTGCAGAGGACGGGGTTAGATTCCCAGAACATGGCGGCTAAGAACCATCTTCAGCCAGGCGTGGTGGTGCATGCCTTTAATCCTAGCACTCCGGAGGCAGAGGCAGGCAGATCTCTGTGAGGTCAAGGCCAGCCTGGTCTACATAGTGAGCTCCAGGCCAGCTGGGACTAAAGGGAGATCCTGTCTCAAAAAAACAAAAAAGAATGCTGATGTCATAGTACTTGGCAAAAGTGTCAAAGCTCTGGAAAGAGTCTAGACAAGAAGGGATCTGTGGCAACAACAGATAGCAGGCACTCCTATCTTACTCATCATCATCATAGCTATAGGCGTGTACTAGAAGTATCTTTATAGGAAAAGTTGTCTAAGGACTTAAAAGACAATTAATTGAAAGCCTCTCAGATAGTCCTAACTTTGGTTTCCATCTGTCAATCTCTGTTGTGATACCAGTAAGAAGTGGAGGCTTTTAGGATGTGCCATCTTGCCAGTAGACCCCTCATGAAGGGGGCTAGTGCCCAAATAAAGAAGGCTGTTACACCTCAACTTTGCCTCTTCTGCCAGGCAGGAGACAGAAGGGAGGCACCCTCACAGAGGAAGCCCTCACAGACACTGAGTGATGGTGGTTTGGTCTTGGACTTCCAGCATCCAGAAATGAGAAAAGTAAATTTCTCTTATCTACAGTAAACTTGGAACATAAGCTTTCCCTGAACAATATTTACCTTTTTGATAATACAGGTATATTATTAAGTTAAAGAAAAGACAAAAACCAGGAAACAATGTTCATTAATTAAAGAAAGTTTAAGAAAAATGACCTCCATGGTTTCAGTGGTTGTAGAATTGAGGGAACTACCTAGTTTAGTGAACTTTGAGAAATCAAATTAAGAATGTAACTTCCCCCAGCCAAGCTCCATCTGAGGGATCAGTTCCCACCATCTGGGAGAATGCCTGTGGCTGCCAACACCTGGGAGAATGCCTGTGGCTGCCAACACCTGGGAGAATGCCTGTGGCCGCCAACACCCCGGAGAGTGCCCGTGGCCTCCACAAGAACAACACTCACACTCTCCTGGTATCCTTTTGCCAGACTCTCCCCCAAATACAAAGCCTCTCACCTCAGCCTGTCTTAGTACTATTGCCTAAATATAAATTTATTTTTCTTCAATCTTTAAGTTGTTCAAAACTCTCAGAATTTAATATAATCAAACTTATTTACATAAAGCATAGCTACAACTTTGTGTATCCTTTCAAAGGCTTACAGAGTAGGGCTGGGTGTGATGCTCAGTGAGCAAGCACAGGGAAGCACACCAGAGAAGCATGGCAAGGGTCTTTGTGATGGGCTGCAGTATACATTCAGACCACATTCTTGCCTGGGAGCACTGGTTCTGACCTGGGAAGTAGTGATATAAAATGTTTTCATTTGTGATGACCCCACAGATCACAGAAAGAAGCCACATGCTACCCACTGAACAGAATTTCAATTTTGGAATCAACAGAATCAGTGTTTAAATTCTGTTTTATCTGGACTGGAGACATGATGGCTCAGAGGTGAAGAGTACTGGCAGTTCTTGCAAGAGACCTGGGTTTGAGTCCCAGCACCTACATGGTTGCTAACAATCATCCATAACTCCAGTTCTAGGGGAACACACATGCGGGCAATACACTTGTACACATAAAATGAAAAAAATAAAACTGTTTTAAAAATTCCATTTATCACTGATTTGCTATGTGGTACCAGGACATTCATGTCTTTTTAACTTAAATGTTCTCACTTTTTATGATGGAGAGAATAGAGAACAATGTTTTGTTTCCAAGCAGTATGAATGTAAGTTTCAGAGGAAGAGTGGGTCCTGTCGCGCGCAGCAGTCTCGCTGGCAAGAACTTCACGCAGACAACAGGATTTTTCTGCAGCAAACTTTATTGTGTACAGCTCTCTTGTGAGAAGGACCCTGAAATGGGGAAGAGGCACTGCTTATATAGCAGTCCAGAGGGTTCGTGCATGCTCTGGATAGGTGCGCTGTCCGATGCCTCATTTGCATGTCCAATGCATGGGCTCGTAGCACAACAGGGGCCAATGCCTCATTAAAATATTAGGTGTGCGGGCTCAAAGTCATGTGCAGTTTTGCCCTAGTGCGAAAGAGGTGGCTACATGCGGAAAAGGTGGCTAGTTGTTGTTCTCTAGCCATCTCAGGAAGTCGGCACCATCTTTAAGGCGCGACGTAGAGCCTCACTGTTAGCAGTGTGACAGGCTGCCAACACCTCCCCTCCTTATAAAATACAAAAAGTAGAGTTTCATGAAGCTCACTAATTATTGGGGAGTTCTTACAACCTTGGCATACTTTCTTAAAACATTCTGAACCTTTAGGTCAATATTTACAGGTTGAATTGATAATGACAGTGACAACAATGGGGTGTGCACACAGAAGCCTCCTGAACAATCCACTATCACTAACTGTAAATCGAAGCCAGAGGAGCTGCAGGCTTGAGGCGAACGAGAACGTTTATAGGTTGAGAACCAGCCCGTGCACCTACCAGAATACATGGGAATGCAATAACAGCCAAATGGATTTGGTTTCATAATGATCTTTCTGTTCCATTATTTAGCAGTAAGCATTTCTAGGTTTCTGCAAAAATGTTACAACTGATGAAAAGTAACATTTATTATTTTAGTTTATATTAGTAAGCCAATTCACCCCAGGACTACTGTGGAAGTGGAAGGGGTTTAAACGGGATTGACTTAACAAAGCTATTTGGGTAACAGTTGAAATAAGATTCAGAAGGCAAATAATGTATCTATAAATCCTTCTCTGTGTCTGTAAATTCTGCAACCTCTTGAGCTACTTTCTTGGTACCTGGAAGAGAAAATTATTATTTTAATTTTAAAAAGCCAGTAGGTGCAAACAGATGCTTAGACTTAGAAAGACACTTAGATTTTTCAAAAGATACTTAATATGTTTTAGAAACAAAAATATCATGAGCTTTTTTGTGTATTGCTGATCTCCTAATAAAGACATAAAGAAGAAAGACTTTTAAGTGCCTTTTAATTCACTCATCCATCCAACACATATTGGACATCTGTTATATAAAGAGTCCCACATGGGATCCGGCTGGCAGAGTTCAGCTTCTGCAGCCCGTGTCATCAACAAAATAACAGAGCAGCAGGGAGTAGGGGTGTGCACACTAACAGCTCTGAGTGATGGGGGCGAGTTAACTGATGACAAAGATTTACAGGGAACCTGCTCCGAGAGCTCTTCACAGAAAACATTACATGTGCCTGTGTTTAGTTGGGGGAGAACTATGTCTGAGCTAAGCCTCAAAGGCAAACAGTACAGAAAGTCAGAAAGAGAAGCACCTCATACTATGGGGACATTTGATGATTACATGATTCTGTAAGTGATCAGCTGTAAAGCCACTGGAGCAGACTGGCCAGGCAGGCTGGATAGGTAGGACTATGGAGTCTCCCTGCTCCATGTCCTCCAGTGTAAGCTCTGGAAAGTGGGATCCATCCAGGACCAAGTCAGCCCCACTGGGAGGGTGGAGAGAAGCTTCCTGAGGCCCAGAACACCACTCACACATCTCACGCCCTCAGAGTGCACACATTCTGTCACATGCAAGGTACCGAACAAAACTGGTTGAATAAACATGACCAGAGCTTTACTCTCATACCTAGATGAAGACTATGTAAGACATGGCAAGGCACACTAGAAAGCATGCCACGCTAAGGATCTCCTCCTAATCTCTGTGACCTTGGACTTGTACATAATATTATTTGAGCCATGGTAATTCAGCCTAGAATACTGACATAACATCTAAGACGAGGTACCATCACAAGCTGCCCATGTCATCTATACTTAGAAAATGCATTGAAATGATAATGGCACCCTCAACAGGAGACCAGCATGGAACCCACTGAACAGCTACAGTAGTGCTCACCACCTGAAGTGGAGAGGCGGGAATTAGTTCTGGAAGTGGCTCTAGGTTGAAGACACCACAGCCAGGTGCATAGGAGCCTTTAGGATCTACTCATCAGTCCTGTGGATAAAATGGAGCAGTCAGGAGGTGGTGTATGATAGGGGAGTGGTCAGAGCAATGGCCCCAGGGAGGAGATGGCATTGAGTTGAGACTTGAGAGCATTAATGTATTTCTGGCAGAAAGAACAGAAGTTGCAATGGCCCTGATAAAGGAGCTCAGTGTGGAGCTCGGGGAAGAATCTAGAAGGCATGCTGTGGGTAGCAGGATTCATGCTTGGAGAGAGTGCTGTGTGTGAGAAGAGGCAGCTCCATTCCTCACTTGCTACTGCCCACGCAGGTCATCTCACAATCCTGGCATTGCTACTATAGTCTGGGCTTTCCACCGTAACCAAGGATGCACCTTTACCCCGGCTTCTCCTGGTCTCTTATGACACTAGAATTCTAGGGTTTTTATTGTAACTGCAGCTGCATCTTCACCAGTTGCTTCTTCTGGCCTCACACAGTGCAAAGCCATGACCCGTTCAATCTTGCAGGTTTCATGGCACCCTGTGGGAGATGCTTCCACATTGTCAAGTCCTGCTTCCCTGCTTCCAGCTTGAGATGCAGCCTTAGCCCCTTCGGGACCATAATTTCTGTGTGCTGACCCTGAGAAATACTGCCCAGATTTCACCCAAGTGATCCTAATTAGAGCTGATTTGTCAGTCCCAGCTGACTAATAGCCATTATCCCAGTAAAGCACACAAAGTTTCATGTCTTAATTCAAAATAACACACAAAGTGCCTGGATAGTCTTTGAAGGGACTGTCTAACTTCCCTCTGAAACCTTACAAGCCAGGCTTCCATCGTCTGCATTTCTCCAAGCTCCCATGGAACAGCTCTCTAAGCTCTAAGCATTTAACAGTTTTTCCAGCCCAAAGTTCTAAAATGCTTCTACAACCCTCCCCAAAACAGCATGGTCAGGTCCTTTATGGCAATTATTTGGCTTGCATGTCCCAACCACAGTTTGTCGCTTTGGGAAGCCAGCATAGGTACTCAAGGGGAACCTGGAGGCAGGACCTGAAGCACAGACCACAGAGGAATGCTGCTCACTGGCTTGCTTGAGGCCACTGTAAAGGCAAGTTGGACCATAAAATGTTCAGTTCCAGTTCCAAGGGAGGAGAGAGGGGGAGGAGTCAGCAAGGCAATGCAGGTCCTACAGGGGCAGGCAGAATAGTTTCCTGTCCCAGAACTCCAGAAAGCAAAGGCCCATGCTGTAGAGACCTTGAGGACAGGGGTAGCAGTGAAGATCAGAGCAGAGCAGGAAGTACAGGAAGACAGACAGTGAGTCCAGATAGTTTTGTTTTTGTTTTTTCAGTTTTAATAGAAAAGAGAACAATTGGTTACTAAATAGTACTTGTGAAGAAAAATGGAAGGTTATTTAACAGCATACTATTGTGAGACATTACAGCAAGTCTGTGGGCTAAGTAGAAACGCTGAACCTGTTAAACATTCACAAAAGCTACAAGGCTGGTACAAGACCATGGTAGGAAGGAAAGATCTTGAAAGAGGCAGGCTGCCCAGCAGGGGCTGCTGGGAGAATGCTCTGCTCAGCTAAGGTCTCAGGAGGAGGCCCCGCCTACTGGCTATCTCACAGCACACATCTGCAAGCCAATACAATTATTTTACCCCCTGTTTAAACCAGGCAAGATTATTTTACCCCCTGCTTAAACCAGGCAAGATTAGATTCAGAGTGTCAGGAGGGGTACTAGAATTTCAGTTAAGGATGAAAACTACAGACCCTTTACTACTTGGATAGCCTGCCTGATTTAATCTGTTTGCTGCACGTTTTTTGTTTGTTTGTTTGTTTGGTTGGTTGGTTTTTTTTTTTTTTTTTTTTTTTGCTTGTTTTATACAGGACAGGTTGCAGGGAGCTTTTATAATTGACCAAATAGGTACAGAGAACATCTCGCAGTTGGGGAGTTGGTCAGAAGTTTCAGAAGAGAGAAAGGACAGTGAATGGGCCTGACACTTCAAGGACGTGAGGCTTATTGAACTAGAATGTCTGAGTAGGAATAAATGAAAACAGAAGAAAGTTGAAAAATCTTGGATGATCTAGTTAAAGGCTTTGAAGAGAAGAGTAAGGATTTAGACTTGCTTCTCTTTAGAGTGAAAGCTACTGAAAGCTACTCTGAGATCAAAGCCATAGGTGAAAAGCAAGGTTGGCAGCAGCATTGAGAATTGATTGGGAAAAGTTTTTGATGGAGGCAGGGTGTATCAAAAAGAAACAGTAGATGTCAGTTCCTTCTCCTGGTAAGTAATTACAATAATGACCCAATGTTAGTACTGTTAAAAACTAAAGATTGGAGTCCATTATTACAACACAGCTCCTTTTTCATAAGAAAAAAATCCTACTTTTTTAAAGTGAAAGTGTTCATACTCAAACTATGATAACTCAATTATTCCTACTACTTTAAATTTTAAAATATGTAATTATGGTAAAATCTCATTGCTACATCTGGGCAAGTAACTCACAGTATGTATTATCTTACCGACAGTCCATCACTAACATGCATATTGCATAAATAGAATTTTAATAAGAGCAAAATATTTTAATAAGGTGCTAAATAATTTTACTTTTATTCCAGGTTGGCTGCCCTAACTGAGAGTAAACAAACGAGCAAACAAAAGAAGGTAAACAAACAAACAAAACCCTCGATCAGACAAAAACTAAGCACAAAACTGTGGAAATGGACAGCAGGCCCCAATCTCAACTGAGCTATTGGCAGGTGATTACTGGTGGGTGAGGAAGAGTCAATTTTCTTTAGTGTTAAAATATCTTTACTGATTCAAAAATTTCATACAATATATTTTGATCATATTTAGACCCCTCCCTCCTTCCCACTCCCAGTTTACTTAGCTATGAACCCGGAGAGCTACAATAATGGCTTGGTAAAATATGCCCACTGGTATGACAGGAGCAAGATATTATGGGAGTAACCAAACACTCTCACAATAAGGAGTCCATGTGACACACTGTTATCACGTGAGGCTAAGAGCTTATGGCTTGACAAGGCATGGGCCATCATGGAAAACCTACTACTATCATTCTGCTAAATACGAATACTAATCAATTTATCCATTCACAATGAGTTCTTGTTATATCTATAGGTCAGTACATTTTATTTATTTATTTATTTAATTTATTTTTATCATTATTAAACTTTTTCCATAAATCATACATCCTTTCTCAAGTGAATTTAGAGTTGCTTTCCTTTCTATGCCCCCCACCCCACCTGCATCCCTGCACTCTGCCATATATATCTTGCACCTTTTTCTGAGTCTTTCCAGAGTATTTTTTTCCTCTAGTTCTTTTGTTGTTGTTGTTCTCTCTAACTTGTCTTGCTTCAATGTATATATATATATATATATATATACACACATATATACATA
>VZQC01000085.1:1415486-1459934 GCA_009823505.1 Rhizomys pruinosus | reverse complement strand
ATGTGAGCCCCTGCTGCATGTAGAGATGATGGTGGACATGTGATCACTGCTGCATCTAGAGATGATGGTGGACATGTGAACCACTACTGCATGTAGAGATGACGGTGGACATGTGAGGCCCTGTGGCATCTAGAGATGATGGTGGACATGTGAGCCCCTGCTGCATGTAGAGATGATGGTGGACATGTGGCCACTGCTGCATGTAGAGATGATGGTGGACATGTGGCCACTGCTGCATCCAGAGATGATGGTGGACATGTGGTCACTGCTGCATCTAGAGATGACAGTGGACATGTGAGCCCCTGCTGCATCTAGAGATGATGGTGGACATGATCACTGCTGCATCTAGAGATGATGGTGGACATGTGAGCCCCTGCTGCATGTAGAGATGATGGTGGACATGGGATCACTGCTGCATCTAGAGATGATGGTGGACATGTGAGCCCCTGCTGCATCTAGAGATGACCAGGCATTGACAACATGGCTGGGTGGGGTTAAAGGCAGAATAAGGAGATATCACTGAAAGGTGATGTTCGGGCCTGTTTATTGGCATCACTGATCATTCCTGATCACAAAGGAACTACAAACCAGTCTATTTGCACATCAAAATAAACTTACTGGGATGAACTAGGAATGATAACAAAGCAGGAGGCAATGTGTCCAATCACCCTGCCTCAGCAAGAACCCTCAATACTTCCTACATGAGCTTTAGTAAAGAATCATACCATGTTGTTGTGATTTGATTTGGACTCATTTGACCTCTCATTTATCTTCATGCTGAGTGTGGGAAAGACCCAATGTATTCACTGTATGTTGTAATGTATCTATATGTGACAGAGTGTATCCATTAAAAAACAAAGAAAATTTACTGAATAAATGGAATCAGAAGTTTTAATAACTATCCCTAAGAGAGTTTTCTGTCAGCTGAGGTGATGAGAATATAATTGAATTATATCAAATCTATTAAGACATAATATAGCATATGTAATACACTGCATATTAACATATTATGTATTATATAACAAATTAAGTATTACATACAATGATGTCATGTAAGAAAATGTCCAATTAAATTGCTAAGAACTACCAGTTCAAAACTCTACTTCCTGGGCTGGAGAGATGGCCTAGCGGTTAAGAGCACTGGCCGCTCTTACAGAGGACCCGGGTTCGATCTCCAGCACCCACATGGCAGCCGAGAACCGTCTGAAACTCCAATTCCAGGAGAACTCCAGTTCCAGGGGAATCCAACACCCTCTTCTGACCTCCGAGGCATTGCACGACACAGGTGCACAAACTTGCATGCAGACAGTACATTCATACACATACAGAAATAAATAAAAACTAAAAAAAAACCCTCTACTTCCTATTTAGTAAGATTCACTGAAGATAACGTCACGCATGGTACACCTTAGCTGGTTGTATATAAACTTGATTCTTAGTAATACATTTGTACACATATTCAATCCTTCTTGAATCGCCCATGTAAGCTCTGGATGGTAATCTCTGCCTAGTGTAAATGTCAGCTTTTTCATTTATGTGGTACAAATCAGACACTTCTAAGCAATGCATTTTGGCTTCTTAGCCATCAGTTATGAATGTAGATTCAAACTCTAGAATGTACTGGGTATATAATTCCAGGAAGTTAATTAACCTTCTTAGGCATGAGCTTGCTCATTCCCTTTAAAGAGGTCTCTCCTGCTCATAGGCAGGTGAGCAGGTGACATGCAGTGGCACCTGTGATATACTCTCTCTCTGGTTGCCATCACTGTCATCATGATTAGCTGAGTTGCTGGCATTAGCTTTAACCACAGGAACCCTAGCAGAAAGTCTCAGATTGCTCATGTCTTTATTATTTCAGGGGATTAATTCCTAATCACAGGGCAGGAAATGGAGCCCACCACTGGGATCCTTTTGCCTAAGAAATGGGAGGAGGGGTTACTATAACAATACAAAAACCTCAAAAGAAAGGAAGTAAGCCAACAGTTATTAAAACATGTCCTTTATAGATCACTAAATTTTTAAAAAAATAATTAAATATAATTGAACGAATCAAATAGGTGGAGGAATGGTACAAAGAGAGAGACTGGAGAGAGAGAAGATTCCTCCACCCAGTACCTCATGTTCCATATGTTTTAAAACCAATATTGAAACTTTTCCAAGAAAAATACAACAACAAAGCTAATCACAGAATGATCATTTCAAAAATCTATCAGCTTCCAATTTCTTACCTTATGAATGATTTTATATCCAATTAATTTAGAAACATGACCAAAAAAATAAGAATACCATTGTGTTGTACATGCTTTGAAATGAAACAAAACCGGGATGCACTCCTTGCCACAACCCAGGTCCATGATCATGGAGTTACGCAAGACTTCAAGGGGCCAGCATCTTCATGTATAACATGAAAATGCTTAGCATGTGCTCCTACAAGTATTTGGGAATGAATCATATTTCACCTCCTCAGCCGATCTGTAGTCCACATGTGGGAATGGCTGACATGTGACCCATTGTAGCTCTTAAATAAACGAAAGGCAGTTGCTCGGCAAACACTGACGGGGCCTTAGTAACTATCCCTAAGAGGGTTTGCTGTCACCTGGGGGCAACGGCTATGGCAGGCAGCTATGAGAGCAGCTGTGAAGATTGCAGACAGCAGGTGCAACACTTAACACTGTACCTAAGATGTCCAGTTCTCCATTTAAAGGACTGCCCGCCACGGAAATTGCCCTTTCAAAATAAGCAGCTAGAAAATTAGGGAAACAATCATTTTCTGCCTATCTTTGTCTGTTGTATGCTGCTGTAAAGGGGGAGTTGAGAGTGGGTCATTTGTCACCAACAGAAGTTCCCTGCTTCACTATTCTGATGCCTGGGAAGTCCAATATGATGTGCTGGCACCTGAGGAGGAATGTCTTACTATGTTACAAAATGCCAAAGGGGTATCATATGGCAGAAGAGCAGGGGAGAAGCAGAGTAAGAGGAGAAAGGGCTGGGCACATTCATTTGTTTATTTATGTATTTATTTATGTATTTATTTATTTTTTTTATGGGCACATTCATTTATAACAGACCTAACCACAGAATTTATCCAGGCTGGAGGGGAGCCCGGGAGCCTAATCAACTCTTAAAAGTACTACCTCTTTTTGTTTGTTTGTTTGTTTTTTGGTCTTTTCAAGACAGGGTCTCCTTGTAGCCCCAGCTGTCCTGGAACTCACTCTGTAGACCAGGCTGGCCTTGAACTCACAAAGATCCACCTGCCTCTGCCTCCCAAGTGCTAGGATTAAAGGCGTGCACCACCATGCCCGGCCAGTACTACCTCTTTTAAAAAAATTTTTTAATTTATTTTTGTATGTGTATGAATGTACTATCTGCATGCAGGTTTGTGCACCTGTGTTGTGCAAATGCCACGGTGTCAGATTCCCCTGGAAGTGGAGTTAAAGACAGTTCTCAGCCATCACAAACCCAGGTCCTCTGCAAGAACGGTCAGTGCTCTTAACTGCTAGGCCATCTCTCCAGCCCCAATCCTACCTCTTCTTAAAAAAAAAATTATTTAATTTTTAATTTATGTGTGTGAGTATTTTGCGTGCATGTATGTAAGTGTATCTGCATCATGCAATGCACACAGATGCCAGAAGAGGGGCAACAGGTTCCCATTCCCTGAAACTGGAGTTATAGCCAGTTGTTAGCTTCCATGTGGGTTCTAGGAACTGAACCCAGGTCTTCCTCAAGAATAGCCAGTGCACTTAACCACTGACCAATCCTTCCAGCCCCTAAAGGCCCTACACTTTAATACTGTTACAAAAGCAATTAAATTTCAACACAAGTTTTAGAGAGGACAAACACTGAAGGCAGAGCACTGACACTGGGTCTCCAGTATGGTTGGGCTGATATTAATGGTGGAGAAACATATAAAGATTTGCCTAGGTAGCTACCTGTAGAAAGTGAGGCTACCAAATGAAGCAGTCCTCATGAACTGGGGAGACAGAGGACAAAGTCTAGGAAGTAAGAACTCAGGTGTGAATGCCAATCCAAGTGAGCCGTTCAGCAATCCCTACGAAAACTGGCAAGGGGTCACCCCAGGTTCAAGGCTGGATTCATCTTCACATGTGTGGAGGTTAACAATTCCCGAAGGTTAAACAGAACTGAGAGGGCTTTTATTTGTTCCTGGTGGAGAGGTCTTGGAAGGCATGAGGCAATTTGTAGTCACCACGGGGCTACATTTCCTGGACAGTTGTGGCTCTTGTGGAGCCCATAGCACAGCTTAAAGATAACCATAAGGATTGTTTGATCCCAAGAAACTGAGCCCTTGTATGAAAAATCATTATTTAACAGCATACTACACAATCTAGTACTTAGCACAAATATAAAACATAGAATCCAATATATATTGAGAGGGGATAGAAAGAAACAGATATTAATATAAGCAGAGGAGTAATTCAGTGTAAATGATCCAGCCACGAGCAATTGAGACTGTGTTGTCAGTATTACGGACATAAGCCCCATGGCCAAGAAGGTGACGAGAACGGTGACGATGAGGATGGAAATGGGTCATGGAAGTTATAAATTGAATGCATGAAGAAAGACATAGTAGCATACATAAACATGCACTTGGGGATTGATATCTGATTGAAAAGTATCACAAAAAGAGAGGAGAGAGTAGGGCCCTTGAAGACAGAGCAGTAAGAACCAGCCATAACTGGTGATAGGGAAGTGGGTGGAGCCTCATGACTCCTGGGAAAAAAACCAAGAGCTCCAACATAGAAGCAATGAATTTTCCCATTTACACAGGTCTGATGCCAGCTAGGCTACACAGCAATACCACGTCTTGAAGAAGGGTAAAGAGGGAGGAGGAGGAGGAGGAGGAGGAGGAAGAGGAGGAGGAGGAGGAGGAGGAGGAGGAGGAGGAGGAGGAGGAGGAGGAGGAGGAGGAGAAGAATGTGAACAGCCACAGTAACAACACTCCAGACAACAGCAATGACAGTGCTCTTACTACAGAGGCCACAGTAACAGGTGCAGGCCATGTGTTAGGAATGCTATCACATGTTTGTAGGAACCAATTGTTCTGAATTGAAAGTGCTTACAGGCTTTTAATCTTTATAAATCTGTCAAGTTTGGGGATAAAAGCTATTTACTAAAGATGACCAAATAAAAACAAGCCCATTATATTTTTAGCAAATTTATGTCACCAATAATTTCATTTTTTTAAAAGGGTCTTTGAAAGATATCAGTTTTTTCAAATTAAAAAAAAACTTTAATCAAAGTAATTTATTCCCGTTTTATTACAAGTTATCAATGCTAAGTACTAGGACTGAAAGAAGACGATATTCCAAACTCAACTCCTCCAAAGCTACGAATCCCAACTCTTTAGCTCTTAGACGTTTCCTCTAGGATTGGCTTATGCCTTTTTATTTATTTATTTATTTATTTATTTTTTGAGACAGGGTCTCTCTTTAGTCCCAGCTGTCCTGGAGCTCGCTCTATAGATCAGGCAAGCCTTGAACTCACAGAGATCTACCTGCCTCTGCCTCCCGAGTGCTGGAATTACAGGCCTATACCACCATGCCCAGCAGCTTATGTCTTTTTAAAAAATAGGGGTATTCTAATCTCAATGTAATTCCGATCTTGCAACCTCCCCCCAAATCTATCAATATTCTTCTAGCTTTCTGTTTAAAATTGTAATTTCTCAGAACCTCTATTTCTTTTTAACCTTATATCTTTTCAGGATAATTTAGGGGGAAAATTGAGAAACACATTATGACAGGTAATCACTTGCAAACACACAACTCTTTTAATGCCTGCCATGTTCAATGTCATTTTACAGCGTCTGTCTTGCCAATATAAACTGTGCTTGGCTGCGGAGGTATGCAGTGCAGCAAAGAGAAGAAAACAAGCATGAAATCTAAAAAAGAAAAGAGCACAATGTGTGTGTGTGCGTGTGTGTGTGCGTGTGTGTGTGTGTGTGTGCGCGCGCGCGCGTGCAAATAAAGGAGCTCTCTGCATTTCAGAGTTCTTTCAAAGTGGAAGGTGTAATTTTGGTTGGCTTCCTTGTTTTCTTTTATGGGGAAGCAATGCCACTGGGGGAAGAGACAACTGTCACATGTACAAGAGCTGCCAAACAGCCTCAAACCAGTCCAAAAGGAGATCCCTCACCAGCTCTACAAAAGAAAGCAATTTAGTCCAGCACACACAGATGGATTGTGTCAGAAATACTATTATAAAAGCTGTGTTTTTCTAAATAGAAATCTGTTTTTTCTAATTTCATGTAGCCTAAAGTGGCCCCGATGAGGGAGGGTCTTGAACCCCCAATCCTCCTCTTCCTTCTTCCCAAGTGCTGAAATTTTAGGCTTTTTGAAAAGCAGTTTCAGGAATACTGTAAGATTATAAATGACACTGTGATTGTTTAGAGTTGGATGAGTGTCTGCACATGTCTGCAAATTCTAACTCTAATGCAACTTCCAAAGTCATTTACTCTATATAGTTGTTAATAATGTTCTTTGAGCTAGAAAAATATCTAGGGCATCCTAAATTTATAGCTTTGAAACTCTATACTGAAACCTTCAAAATCAAATCTACTTCATACTTTTTATTAATGGATTTTCAGAAATAAATTGTGATTATCATGTCAAAATTAGTGTCACTGTGGCATTATTGGGAGACAGGACCTTCTCAAGGTGTGTAATCAGTACATTGAGGCTGTGGCATAGTCTTCACAATTAGTTACCAAAGAGAAGAGCTAGGTCAGTTAGCCAAGTGGAAGCTGAATTTTCTTTTCTTCTCCCTGACAAATCAAAGGCAGCACAAAGGCCTTTGCCAGATGTGACCTCTCCATCTTAGATTCCCCAGTCTTCAGAACCTTGAGCCAAATCCATTTCTGTTGTTGATCATTCACCCAATCTATGGTGTTCTGCTACAGTAACAGAAACATCCACCAAATATACTTGGAAGATTTCAACCGTGCAGTGCCCTAGGTGCACTCAAAGCTCTTGTTCAAAGCAGGGCATCCAGTTGTCTTGTCATTCAAGTGTTTCCAAGTTGGCTATGTTGATATCAATATTTTATTGTGTTTTAAAATGGCAACAAATGAAATAAAAGACATCTACTTGATTTACACTCAATATGTACAAATTGCCTAAGCCACTGGTACCAGTAATTGGGAAACTTTAGAAGCATCCCACTGAAAACAACCGAGCATTGCTGTTGAGTATATTTTGCACATGTGGCATGTACCAGGGGGAAGTTGGAGGAGCAAAATTGGATCAGTACACAGGCAGGCCAGGGGCGCTGGTCACCCCGCCGCCAACCACAAAAGAGGACCAGTACACGCGCAGGCCAGGCGAGCCAGTCACCCCGATAAGCACTTGTTCTAGAGTCTCGATGCCAGTCACACTATCCAGGGTGTTTGTTAATTGATCTGAAAATGGCACGCCTTTTATGCTAGCACTTGGGAGGCAGAGGCAGGCGGATCTTTGTGAGTTCAAGGCCAGCCTGGTCTACAGAGTGAGTTCCAGGACAGCTGGGGCTACAGGGAGACCATGTCTCAAAAAGACAAAAAAAAAAAGCAAAGAAAAGAAAATGGCATACCCCAATGGTGTGGTCGACACACCACCCTTTCTATACACGCAGACCTGCAGCACCAGAACTGAGCTCTTACCTGGCATCTTATGGATGATTTAGTCAGTTTGACCAAGAATGCAAAAACACATAAGGCACACAGGTCAATGCCTATGCCTAATCTATTTAAGAACTTTATAGTTGACAAGGCTCACATACACAATTTCAATAAATTAGAAAAAACCAAAGCAAGGGAAATGGCTGGAAAAAGATACAGCCATTTTCCTTGCTGAAGTGGAGGTCTGGGTGAATGTCTCATAGGCACACAGTACTGACCCTGGTTCATGCAGCACACACTGAGGAGGGTGGTCATGGCAGCTGAAGTGGAGGTCTGGGTGAATGTCTCACAGGCACACAGTACTGACCCTGCTTCATGCAGCACACACTGAGGACGGAGGTCACGGCAGCTGAAGTGGAGGTCTGGGTGAATGTCTCACAGGCACACAGTACTGACCCTGGTTCATCCAGCATACACATACTCATAAACATTCACACACATGCACATGTCACACACGGACACACATGCGCACAGACACACATGTACACACATGCAGACATGCTCACACTAATGTGTACACACACAAAAGAACACACTCACAGGCTCACACACTCATTCCTCCATGCACATACAAGCACACATGCACACAGCATGCACCTGTACACACACACACACACACACACACACACACACAGATGACTGGTGGTCAAAAGCAGAATCCTGCAATCAGACTTCCTAGACACACACATCTAGTCTCTGCAGGTAGTAGTTAGACACATGGCCTTGTTAACATGAGTTTAGCCTGTTGTGCCTTAGTTCCCCCACCTGCAAAATGGAAGTATAGCTATTCCTCTACCCAGGCTTATATTGGGACTAAATCAAGTAAGACTCATAAAGGACTTTGCACTGTGAAGGAAACATAGGAGTGCGACTTTCAACTGTATGAGCATTGCAGCCTTCATTTTCCCACTTATACAATGAGGGTAACATAGCAGCGTTGACCTGAAAGGGCCATGGAAGCAGAGCGGGAGTTAATAGCTGCACCACGTCGCTCACAGACAGAGACTGAGGTATGGTAAACCAGCCATAGACATTAAGTCATAATTATTGTGGCTTCAGAGAAGAGATAAAATTTAATAAGCACTGACCACGGGTTCGAGGCTGTCATATTTTGCATCGTGAACTCATTTTATCATAACAATAGTCTTTAAAGTAGATTTTTGTCATTATCTTCATTTTACAGACTGGAGTTGGCCACAGGGAAAAATCTTGATTTATACTCCTAGTCTGCGAAAAGCTATGGGAAAGAAATATAAAAATTAATTATAAAACCAGGCAATAATCCTACCTAATTTAGCCAACCAACACTTTGGACTTTGTTCTCAACGAATTCCTAATTTTGTGAGTGAATTATCAAGATAATTTGCTACATTGGCAGTTAATACACAGCATGTGGTTCTGGGAGGCTTTAAAAAAATTAATTATACACATCAGAGCTGCCAAACACTCTGGCAGACCCAGCTAAGCACTGTCTCATCAGTCTATATTCTTCTCCTTCTTCCGTGCTGAGCAGTTTGGTGAAATGCCTGCCCACAGCTCTGCATTTGTCAGTCTCCCTGGTAGCTAGACGTCATTAATCTCTAGCTGATGAAACATTAGAAGAAGGCTATAGTTTCACACCGATAAATTCCTTGACTACTGCCTGGGCAATTAGTTTGTCTGATAGTTCCTTTTCTTGTCCTGTAGTTTTGAGTTTGTATATGATAGCTGATGCTTCATGAAATACCTTGGACCTCAAGATGACCTTGAGCTCACAGCTATACCCTAGGGGAGATGGGGTGGGAAGAAAGAGACCCTGAGGTCCCCGGATCTTACTCTGATGTGCATGACCTCTGGAAGACCTACCACCAAACCGGTATAGAGAAAATACCCTCTTGTAGTGTGTAAGTCACAGCTATTTTTGGTCTCATTTCTTAGCAGAAGAATGAATTTTGTGCTTATGGGCAACACTATGAAGTGGACATCAAGGGCAAGCAGGCTGTATTTGAAGAAAATAAGAATGCAAATAATGAAGTATAATAAAATGTCGTCCATGGTGTGTACTTCTTGAGATGAAGCTGGATTAAGTCTTGGATACAGCAGTTCATGCAGGGAAGTGTGAAGGTCTGGGCTGAAACCATTTCTCACAAAGTGAGTTTGTGTAAAAGACAGAGGTTTGAGGAGCTCAGACTTCCGAATCGTCCTGCTTGGTCGTTATGGTCACAAGGTTCAGCATGACGGGTGTAACTGACTGAGTCAAACATCATAATGCTCCCTGGCCCATTTAGATAAATCTACATGTTCTTTTCCAGGAAATTTGCTTTAAAGTGCCTTAAACTTCAGAGGGGAGAGGAAGGCCACAGCCAGGGAACCCCACACGTGGCCTGTCCCTCCACGGGCAGGCCCTGACCTTTTTACCATGTACATTTGGTTGAGGTTAACAAAGCATGCTGGAAAGAACCTTTAGAAAAGCACAGATCTCCAGCAAATTAATATTCTCTCATCACGATAAAAACAGCATAAAATATGCAAGATTGATTTTAATATGCATGACTTTCCATCTTTCAAAAGGTTGGTGAGCTATCAAATGTAATAAGATAACAAGAATGCACTTTGTAAGGGTATTCCAAGTGCTTTGCAGCAGTAATGAATTCTTACATCCTTCTTGTAAGGAAGAAAGGAGGCAGAATTTATTTACCAAAACTTACGGATGGACAGAAATAAGGGTTGAAAAGGCCTTAGAAAGTCATCTGGCCTGGCTTTGTGGTGTCCCAGGGCTTCCAGAGAACAGGCATATCCAACACCCCGCTCTACATCTGAGGGAAGGGGCACGTGGGTGGCAGGAGCTGGTGTTGCAGACCCACCCGCAGGCCAACCGTGTAGTCATTCTACTACTGCCAAGCGTGCATGACCATCTACACAGCTGACTTCCTGTGCCTTCAGGATAACAGCTAAGCACTAGATAGATTTTTATCTTGGAGGAAGTGGAAAGTAAAGGCCAACCCCCGTGCGCTACTAATCCTCCCTAAGCATCTACCTGTCCTCTGAACCAGCAGAACACACGGACAGGGTGCCATAGTGACTTTAGCATCCCAATTGTCATCACAAGGACAGCGATAGAACACTCCATGTACTGGGTGCTTTTCTGAATGCTAATCAGTTTGGATTGCTCCTTTACCTCCGGAATAAAACTTAGTAACATGATTTGTCAAACATGGAAACTAAAGCAAAGTTAAGGAAACTGTTTTCTTGCCTTTCCTCTGCTAAACACAGTGCGAGCTAGAAGGAGGAAAGCCTGGACCTCAGCCTCCAAAACTGCAATATTTCCTAGGAAATAATTTGAAGCAACCTCAGCTAAACCTGAATTCTCTTCACTTTGTGACAATTAGTCTCCTGGCTCCATCTTCCTAAACTGAGGACTGTAGTGTACATCACCTAGAGAGGGAAAGGTGTCCCTTATAATGTAAGTTCCAATTAACCTTTCTAAGGTGATCTTTCTAGCATTTTATAATATGCTGTGCAGAATTAGAATTTATTTCTACCACGTAATTTTTCCCTGAATAATGTCGATAAGTGCTTGCTGAATGGCCCTGCGGTCTCACCAGTGTGAATGCCCCCCATTTGCACTGGTAGATGTGCTGCTGCTTTGCTCTGGACCCCTCAGTTCCTTGGCTCCCTCCAGCCGCCAACTTAACACGCCCCGTCCACGGGCCCTCACTGCACACCTGTCTGAAGCACCCCTCGCTCTCTCCTCCTATTTCCTTGTGGCACTTGCTCCAACTGCTGAATGCTGGAGTTGGTTTATTTTTATGTCTCTTTCCTCAAGCCCATGGGGTTCTAAATTCAAAAACGACAAGAACAATATCTACTGCCCCAAATGCTGCTGAGTAGATCAGCTAATCCCAGTGGTGGGCAGAGAAAACTCATCCTCTGGCTGGAAGCAGCAGCCAAGGCTGCGAACTATTCCCGGAAGTGGACACACAGGCTCCACCTGCCCGTACATCACTGCTATTAGAGCAGCCGTGGCTGCTTGTGTCCCTCACCTTGAGTCTCAGAATCTGTTCTTCTCTTTCTTAATGAGTGCTGTCATCATCCAACACAGGCCCGCGGCCAGCCTTCCCTACTCTCTGACCCTCAGTCCCCTCGGCCCATGAGTCACCACATCTTGTGGATTCTACCCCAGTGGAGGCTCTTGTCTGGTTTTCCGCCTCTCCATGTCTCTCCCTCTCATTTGTCCTTTCCATGATGAATTACATCTATTCTTTGTAGCCCATGCCCACAGCATCTCAGAAGTCCATGCTGGGTTGAAACAATGTCTGCTTATTCCCTTTTACGCATAGATGTATATGTATATAAACTTCCTCATTCTTTAAAATTCATCACAACACTGATTTATTTTTTGAAAATCTGAAACATCAGTCCCAGCTAGATAAGTCACATTCGTGCCTCTTTCATCATACTAACAACTCCCCTCGCTGACAGCATCTTTTCTTGAGTTCCATGTAAACAAAGTCAACAACTTCCAACACCTGCGGCCAGCAGAGCACTCATGCACTGAAGGTTATTTCAAAGACATTGCAGTATTGTTCACCTGGCAGGAATTCCTTCATTAGAACAAGTGATAGACTTGGGTGTAGGGCTGACAGAAATGCAGCAGGTGAGATAGTTTGAAAAAGAGACTTTACCTGAACATGTAGAGTCAACCCTGGGAATCAGTGGACTGCGTATTATCATACAATTGTGGGTTTTGTTTTGTTTTCTATTACTTTTTAATTTTTTTCATTTTTTAATGATAAGTAATAATTTATGAATACAAGTATCCTTCATGTAAAACCAATTTGCAAGCAGTTGTGCCAAACCCACACAGCCCAAGGGTCCCACCGTCCTGCTGGGGGGCTTGTATGTTCAATCAATGATCAAATAAGTGTCCAGTCTATATTGCTGTAGTTTCACCATTCACCCTAATCACAGCCCTTACATTCTACCACACCCCCTCTTCCGCAGATTGTTCCCTAGGCTTAGAAAAGGGGCACGGGTGGACGAGAAGCAAAACGGTCTACTTTCTCTGGAGATGTCATTTTGGACTCTGGTCAGTTCTGGCTGTTTCCTTTCATGGGCTGATAGTTTGTCCAGGAATAACCTTTCAGTCCTACTAATGAAGCACAGGCAATTAGATATATAGGTATTTAAACAGTACTAATTGTTATGGTAGGTTACTTTGGTATAGACACAGATATTTGGATGGTATGTTACTCTATGAATTACATTTTTTTCTGTAATATATTACAGGGTCTTACTGTGGCTTATAACATCTCCTAACCACTAGAGGATGTAAGCTTGTGGCATCAGCCATGGGTTATTCCTCCAAGGAGCGAGCTAATAGCTAATTAGATTTGGGATATACAGGCATATGGCTGCCACTGATGCACAGTATTTCCAGGCAGGTGAGGTATAGCTGGTGCTGACGGAGGAATCTTGCTTGACTTAAGGAGACCTATATTTGCTTTATTGGTTTAGTGGTCTTTAGTAACACTCTCTGGTATTCCAGAGACCAACTGTACACTTGTCAAAAACTTTGCAATTTAAATCTTTAAATCTTAAAAATAACTACAGGAAAAGATTTGTATGTTCTAACAGGTCAAAACGTCACCAACTTAATGGCTGAGAAAGAAAAGACACAGCTTTGCATTGTGTAGGATGTACCAGGAAGTGCCAGCAGAAAGGTTGGCCCATCTGAACATTGAAAGGAAGAAAAGCATCAGACTGCTACAAACATCAAACCCCTCTGTGGATCCTACTTGTAACAACTATTTATAATGAGTCCTAACGAAACTTACCTTCTAGGTGCCGCAAAGTTTTAATAGGAGAGATTTTCTTACCTTTCCTTCATAGAACAAGGAGGAATATGATGATGATGAAGTCATTCTCAAACTGTAAATTGGAGCCAACTGTCATAGAGGTAATCTCTTAGAAAACCAGTAAAATTGCCTTCTTTGACTAATAGACATAGGAACTGTGAAAAGGATTATTCTCTATTCAGAACCAAATATAATACTAAAGTCTCCTTAAGCTATACACTTAAGCAAAATATATTAATACAGGAGAGCTCTGATATCAGCAATGGATTATTCTACCAAGGAGATGTTGGCCAGGGGATCTAAGCCCCCACAAAAGGTAAAGGCTCCTTGCTTCTAAACTGGGATACCTGCAAGAAGAGAGGCAATAAGGCCCTGCTGTTGAAGACCTGATGTAAGCATGGGAAAGATGTATTGAGACCACACTTGCAAGTGTACAGTTGGTCTCTGGAACTGTGTTTTTTTTTTTTTTTTTAAAGGTTGGTTTAAATAATTGTAGTAATTAAACAAACAATTAAATAGGAGTAAACTATATTCCCCCTTTAGGAGATTGGGAAAATAAAAGTCTCGAATGACTCAAAAACAAGACAAAATTACATGATTTGAAACAGAAAAACAAGGCAAGCACGATGATGACACAGAAGTTAGACTACCCTTCACTTGGACAATCTCTAGTCCTGAGCTTGACTCCAGTTGCAATACATTACCTGGTCCTTTTCCATCTGTGCATGATGAATCTTCTCTGAATAATGATGCCATGGATAATATATGCTTTTCAAGTAATTAATTGTTTCTATTAATATCTCTACTTTACATAAGGTATAAGTCATCCTTTCTAGCATCCAGTTATGCAAATTTTGACAAATGAACCCCATGGTTCAGCCACTATCAAACCTAAGTTTGAACAGTCCCATTGTCTGCAGCTCCTCTCCGTAACTTTTCAATTCTCTCTTACCCCACCTCCAGCCCTTGGAAGCCACTGATCTGCTCGCTGTCTAGACTTCTGCTTATATAGACACACCATGGTGGTTTATTCCCTGCAAGGACATACATTTGGAGGATTTCATCCTTCGAGTTATAATGAATAAAGCTGTTTATTTGGTTATTGTGTTCTATTACATGAGGGTAGTTTTCACTACACTTGGTGAGTATTGAAGTGTAGGACTGGAAGGCTTATCCCGGAAGTGTGCTTGTGCAGATGGCGCGCTCTGCAGCACTCCCGTCTGCACTCCTGGGACCTCTCTGCCCTTGCTAGCTAGCTCTTGCTGCTTTGCTTAAGTTACTTTTCTGTTAGGCTATAGAGTATTACCAGTAGTACTTTTAATCTACATCTCCCTACTGCCTAATGATGTTCGATACCTTTTCATACACTGATTTCCAATATTTCTGTCATTAGTGAGGCATTTGTTGAATCTTTAAGCCATTATAAAATTGTTTGGGGATTTTTTTCCTACTTTGAGCTTGTTCCAGTTTGCCTTCAATCACTCTGACAAAACACTCTGACCAATACCAACTTGGGGAGTAAAGGGTTTATTTAACTTATATATCTCCTGGGTCACAGTTCATCGCTAAGGGAGCCCAAGACAGGACAGGAACCTGGAGGCAGGAGCTGAAGCACACGCCACGAGCTGCTCACTGGATGGCTCCCCTGGCCCATACTCAGCCTGCTTTCTTATACCATATAGAACAACCTACCCAGGGGTGGTACTGCCCACAGTGGGCTGGGCCCTCCCATATCACTCAACAATCAAGAAAATATCTCACAGACATGGCCACAGGCCAGTCCAATGGAGGAAATTCCACAGCTGAGGCTCCCTCACCCCAGGTGTGTCAAGTTGATACTAAAGCTGTCCAGCATAAGGCTCTCCAGAGGTCTTCACATAACCCAACACTTTATCAGATATGCAATTTGTGAATATTTTCTTTTGTCTCCATCTTCCCATTTTTTTAGAGTTCTTATAGAGTAGTAATTATTATTTTGGTTGATGCAATTCATATTTCCTTAAAACAAAACTGGGACTGGGGCTGGTCTCAGTAAGTAGAAGCACTGGCTATGCAAACCTGAAAACCTGAGTTTGATTCTTGAGTCCTATGGTGAATGATGAGAAGTGACTTTAGACAATTTTCATCTGTATGCTGTTGTAATCATGCACATACATACAAATAATAATTATTTATATTATTCTTTTAATTATTATATTTTAATCAGATTTTTTGCCTCATAAAATCTCCGTGTAACCTGTGGCCACAAAAGTACTCATGCATGCTGTATTTGACAAGGCTTATAGTCAGTCCTGGGCTTCAAGGTTCAGTCAATAAATCCCTTTTCATATACTGATATAAGATCAGTACAAGCTCTGAATCAAAGTTTTTTCTTCTGCATGTGGATATCCAATTGTTCTAGCATCTTGTGAAGTATCTTCAATTCCTGTGTTCATTATAACATTATTCATAACAGCCAGCTAGGGAAGCATATTCCCTAGCTGAATATTCACGCATAGATGACTAGAGAAATTGTGATATGTATATATACATAGATAGAATGGAAGATTATTTAACCCTAAACAAGATGGAAATTCTACCAATCAGAGCAATGTGGGTAAACTTAGAGGTCATTATACAGAAGGGAAATACTCATTCCACTTGTATGAGGATTCCAAGATCCAAATGTATAGAAGAGAACAGGATGGTGGTTAAGGATGTGGGAAGGATAGGACTGCTGTCCAGCGAGTCCAACATTTCAGTGGCTTAAGATGAGTCAGTTCTGGATGTTTGCTAATCAACGTAACACCTATAACACCAGGAGATTGCAGCATTACTTTAATAGGTTGCATGTGAAATGTTATTTTTTTGTGAAATATTTTTACTATAAAACAGTAATAATCACAAATCAAAACCCACAAAGAATGCAGGGAATTTTGGAGATGAAGGATCTATTTAGTGCTGTGCTGCTCATGATAATACACATGTCTGTGCAATATCAATATGCAATTTGAATATGTTTAAAATTGTGTAGATCTTTTTTCATTATAAAGATTATAGTAACTGAATGCATTTTAACTCAAAGTGTACACATACCTCTTAAACATTCTCACTAAAAGGTGAGGCACCTTTGTGTGTGGCTGCACATTACAAAAATATGGAAACTGCAAAGATTAGAAAACATGAATTAAAATATGCAGTTATAATGGGCTTTGCTGTACATATTTCTAGTATTTTTCTTAACACAAAGATTGGGTGGGCAGAGATCCAGAGCAAGTGAGCAGCTCACCTCCACAACACAGTGGGAAGCAGTGTCTAGACATGATCCCAGGCAGTCTACTGTTCTAGTGCACACTGACTACATCAGATTGTCAATAAAGGATGTTAATGAAGTGGGTAAAATTACTGGAGATTAGACAGGTAAAAGAGATCATTAAAAGCCCAATGGATGACACAGTCATCACCTATTCACAGGACCCAGATTCCCCTTCCCCTGTGAGCATTCCTTCAGTTGCTAATTTCTCCTAATTTCATATGCTGAATATGCTCAGATTCTTCATTTATATACAAACTTATCTTTGTTTGATTTGCAGTCTCTATCAAAATCACCTTAACTGATTTTCAGCTTTGGACACAGCTCAAGTAGAGTTGCAAGATCAAATCAAGATCAATCAGACTTTAATTGGCTTTGGAAAAAAAAGGAAAAAAAAAAGATCAATCAGATTTTTATGTTCATTTATACATATTTCAAGTCAAACATTCACCATGACTCAAATTATCTGAAAATAGTTATGCTAAAGAGTATTTGCTAGTTATGCCAGGTGTGGTGCCTTTAATCCTAGCACTTGGGAGGCAGAGGCAGGCAGATCTTTGTGAGTTCAAGGCCAGCCTGGTCTACAGAGTGAGTTCCAGGACAGCTGGGACTACAGGGAGACCCTGTCTCGAAAAGAAAAAAAAAAAAAAAAAAAAAAGAGTATTTGCTAGTTATCAGAAGTGCAACCTTGCTGGCCACTCTGTACCTGATCCATCTGTCCATCTTGTTCCCAGATCTACTCTGTATTGGAATAAAGTAATAAATTAAGGCGTGAGACAGACCTTGGTGCAGATAAAAGGCATTTGCAGAAGGCATCCTAGAAAAGAGTGCATTTGGATGGAGAGAATTTAATTTGTTGAAGGGAGAAATGGAACAGGCAAAAATCAAGCCAAGCATTCTTTATGCTATTTTGGTTGTATTGCTAAATACTTGCCCAAATAATATTTTTGATGTAGTTTCCTCTGGGTATATTGAGTATTGGGATAAATTTCTTTCACTGGAGCTAATTTTAATTAAATAGTGACCAGAGAGTATAAACATATGTTTCCCTGTTGAGTGTAAGCATCTAAGGAGTGGCATTCAGGTCAGTTGGACATGTTTTCTTGCTCTTCAAGAAAGCAATGTTAGCCTAAGGTTCAGAAGGCTAAGGGGAATGCATTCGATAGTGATCTTGACTTTTGGCTGTAACTTGATCCTATTTCTAGTGCCTGCTGCTATGGGTTTTGTAAATAAATATGCCCAATGGGCAATAAACACTGAGAGGTCCTAGTAAAGACCCACATTCTGTCCTTTTCCCAATAAGACTTAAGGCTGCAACTGAGAGAAGCTGTGCGGACAAACGTGACACTACCAGCACATTGAAGAAGGCAACAGAGGGCCAACTCATCATTTTCTGCCTCAGAACTTAATCAAGTATTTTGCATATAAATCCCACTGGCCATTTGCTTTAATCACTAATTATAAGAGAGGCTAGATTAGATTTCTAATGGGGAAAAGTCTCTCTGGACTGCCTGCAGTGAAGAAGGCATTTATTTTAGCGTAATTTATTAAAGAAATTGCATTCTTCTAATCTGGGCTACTGGCAAGGTTCACCTCACCTTTTGTATACAGACATAAGCATCCGAGCCTTGGATCTTCTGCTATAACTAATAATGACTGGACATTGGCAGTCCACATCAGTATTCAACTGGACAGAGACAATGCTTCATTCAGAGTAAGGATACAATACAGCTTTCCTCACAAGATGATCTGAATAGTCTGGGAAAGTACTGATTGCTCTAATTGAGAAGGAGCTCATTTCAAGTGTTATGCCTAATGTGCCTAAGACAGGGCTGGGCATCCCCATGCAGGGTGCTCTGTGCAATACAGGCACTCATATGGTGAGTGACTCTGCCTGTAGTACACATACAGCCATTCAGCGATCACAAGCTGAAGACAGCCGATATAGACAGTCTCTCTGACGACAGTGAGCAATTTATTACTCAACTCCAAAGCCTCTGTCTCTGAACCTGTTGTGTGCTGTGAATGAGCTGCCGCTACGTGAAGCCAAGACCATCCTAACTGGTATATAAACCCTTCATTTCTCTTCCTTTTACTGTGGAGAGAAGCACGATCATATTTTCTGTCCTGTGTGTGTATATTTTATGATTTGAAAACTTCCATTTGAATATCATATAGTAAAATTGAAAACAAATGTTTAGTTAATATTCTTTTTATATTTGCTAAATGATTCCACTTCCAGGCTGACTATTTCCAAACTATTTTTTTTTCTCTGTTAACTTTATATTGACATTCCCTTAAGGGAACAAACCTGGGACATCATATCACATTCCACATGGAGGAGGGAGTAGCAAGGATACATGCCCAACATGGATATTATCTCAGAGCCAATTTGGTATGAGCAAGTTTTTGTGATTACAGACGCCCAATTAAATATTTGATTTCTTACAGACTTGTTTTCTTTTTTATAAAACAGGAAATATATTTTCTATGTTAAGATGTATATAGTAAATGAAGGGGAGAAAAGGATGTTTCTTTTGAACCCTGATTTAAAAGTCATACACTTAGGAAGAGTGCTAGGAATAACTAGAAGACCATGTACGATCATCTCACGTGTAGTCATAATAGCCTGGAATGGAGATAACATCAGACCATATTATCAATAAAACCTTCAAAGTGACTGCAATGTGTTTGCCCCCAAAAATAGTATATCAATGATGAAGTGAAATAATAGTAACACTATAAGAGAGCTGCAAGGGATAAAGTTAAGCAGTCTACCTTGGGAACCACCCAGAGACTGGCATGCCCACAGGTATGCACCAGCCCGGAGGACCAGCTAATGGCATGTCACAGTCAGGTGCATCGGAATCTCAATTTTGCTAATCGCACCTCTAAACATGATACTGCTAATCATTCAACAAAATAACTGTTGGATAAAAATCATATTGAAAATGATTCCTAGCCGGGCGTGGTGGTGCATGCCTTTAATCCTAGCACTTGGGAGGCAGAGGCAGGCGGATCTTTGTGAGTTCAAGGCCACCCTGGTCTACAGAGCAAGTTCCAGGACAGCTGGGGCTACAGGGAGACCCTGTCTCGAAAAGACAAAAAAAAAAATTATTCCTGTATAAGCAAGGAATGTAATGAGCAGTGTCCTGTGTTCTACTGAGCTTCTGCTGTACTTTGAGCAACAAGTATTTTGTTTTTTAAATAAAGGCATCTAATGAGTTTGTCCCTGGTGACTCTGCTCATTGAAGACTGGTGGTTTCTGAATTCATTAACATTTGAATCTTCAAGCCAATGAACTTCAAAGGAAAAATTCTATGGCATGAGAATCAGGGTAATCTACTTTTATCTTGGCAGGCCCTGCCCTTCTCCACAGATGAAATGCCTGGCGAAAGGAAGGAAAGGTTTTGCTAGGTTTACGGTTCTAGGGAATACAGTCTGAATGGCAGAGAAGGGATTACAGCCAGGTCGGGCGGTGGCTGGCCACACTGCATCCAGACTCAGGAAGCAGACAGCAACAAATCCTGACCCTCCACTCATTTCCTCCTTTTTATTCAGCCTGACAGTTAAAGACGCTCTTCCTACCTCAATTAAACTAGTACAAGCAATCCTTCATAGACATGAAGAAAGATTTATCTCTGAGGTAGTTCCAGAGCCTTTTAGCTTGAAGTCAATAGAACTCACTGCACCCTCTGACTAGGTCTTCATAGGCTGTGCCTATAAAGTGCCGAAAGTACACAGTCAGATCCACCAAAGGAAAAACCAGCCCATCTTCCCTTTCCCCTTCTTCTGTGGAACACAGACCTGAGGTTGGGTCACTTCTGGTCACTCATTTTGTGAGCAACAACTGAGGCACAGCAATAGACCAGGAATGGAGGAGCCTGGGGCCTGACGCATCAAGAGGTCACCTCATCTGTAGACTGACTCCCCAGTCTGTTTGTTACAGGTGAGGCAAATGAACTTGTACCAGGACTAAGCTGTGGCAGTTGTGAGGTTACAGCTGAAGCAGTGTTGTCTTGCAAACGGACTCACAGGCACTAACTCATATAGTCCTTACAAGGATCTCACAGCGGGAACCTCCCCACAAAGGCGCAGATAATGTAAGTCTTAGTGCCAAAACCAGAAAATGTAAAATATTACTCTACATTTGAAATGCAAAAAGAAGCCTAAAATAAAGAAGTAAAACCAAGGCAGAGCCTGGAAGGAAAGTGCATAGTGGAGTAAAGGACTGGGTCTGTCCTGCCTCTGCCCTTCCCTGTAACAGCCACAGAGCTCTGAGCAGTAGCAGAGTCGTGTGACTAGCAGTTAGGAAGTTGGGAAGGTCTGAGATAAAGTCTCATGTCCATCTACCATGAGTACCAATTCAAAGGCCAAAATATGAATAAGGCCTCTTTTGGAAGAGTCTGCCAGAACAGAAGTTGACACTTGCTCACCATCAGCCCCCATGCCAATAAGCATGGTTACTAACACCACAGCACAGGTGAGGAGATGGCCTGGACACAGACACCTGGCATGGTCATCTTTCCTTTAGATACAGATTTTTGTCACCCTCAGAGTGGTGATGTCAGTGTCTGATCAGGTTCTGTGCTGGGAACCCAGGCTTTCAGCACCCTCCCCATAGGATAAGCCATCAAAACTGCACCCCTAGGCCAAGCATAATGGTGCAAGCCTTTAATCCCTGCACTTGGGAGGCAGAAGCAGGTTGGTCTCTGAGACATCAAATGAGTTCTAGACCAGTTGGGAACAACAAGCAAAGCTTGAGACCCCAAATGAGTGTAATGTACACGAAGACAGATCCACATCTTGCGCCATGTAGCATGAATAACAACACACCAGAAACTCAGAAAGAACCTATTCCTTAGGCCAGGACTGTTCAGCTGACATCATGCTGACATCTTCAAGATTGGTGGCACCAACATGCACAAAAGGGTTGGCAAAAGACACTGGCAGGTGGGAACAGGAGGACTGGGACATCCGGCTCCCAGTACACACAGCCTGGGAACAGTTATTTCCTGTTAGAAGACATTCTCCACTACCAGTTACACTCATCAGCTCTTTCCCATCCTTCTCCCCAGCACAGGGCATTTGATCGATACCATTTCTTGACACACATTCTGTCATTTAGTAGAACCTAGCAACAATGAAGTGAACTCACTCCCTGGTAACATTTTCAATACAGACAGACCCTCTACAATCACCATGTCCTAAGAAAGGAGGTGTTTTAGGCAGTACAGAAGTAGATGGGTATGTTTAAAACACCTGGTGGACCATGACAGTGACAAGGACCTAATACAGCTTTGACTTGGGTGTGGGCAAATCTATTACAGACACATTTATCCATAGATGACACTGTCAAAATGTTTCTAATGTGCATTTAAAATATGTGGGCTTGGGGGCGCTTTTCTGCATTTGCTGTTTCTGCTCCTGATTTATATGCTGCCTCAGGAGTGAGACCGTAAACTGTTTCCTGAGGGCAGAATCTTCATCTGCTCCCAACATGGGAAGCTTGCACCAGCCCCCCGCAGGATTCCTTTCAGGTGAAAAGAACATAAAAGCTGTGATTCTGAAAAAGACATACTCAGACAACTGTGGCCCAAGTATGGCTTCTGCAACAGATCCCTCACTGGGGGGAAATAAATCCAGCACAATTATATTTGGGCTCTGCCTGGGCGAGGCTCATTAGCACCTCAATCATTCAAATGATGCAAAGAAAGACTAAAGTGAGGCAGAGCTCTGCCGCCAACTGTTTTGCAAGACAAACTGCTTCTCCAACTTAGGTTCAGGAGAAGGAAGAACTGCTCAACCACACTTCTCACAAGCTGGGTGCAAACTATAAACTGGGAAATATTCATCTATTTTAAGAAAACTCTGGCTTTCCTTATTCTGCCCCATCACACAGAATGAGTGGGACTGCTGATTCTCAGTTCACGGTTGTTGAATAGCATAAAAATACTCCAATGTCACCTGAAACGGTGACCTATATAATATGACTGAGATTATATAGTAGAAGAAAAGGAGAAACTGGCAAAACTCGGGATAGCCCCTAGTGAAGACGGGTATGAAGCGACAGAGAGCAAAGGGGACCCTGAAGTTGCCGTACAGGAAAAGGAAGAAGAGGTCGTTCACAGGATGAGCACGCGGCAGGAGAACCAACAGATGACAGCAAATGTGCCCATTCTCTTGATGGTCAGGAAATAGAAACCCCATCACTATTGGAGCTGAATTCCAGGGTAGTCTAGCTGTACCAGAATCTGGCTGGCCTCAAATCTGTCTCAAACCTTGGCTGCTATCAGACAAACAGGTGCACCAGCACTCCCTGCTACACTCCCAAGGGCATCTTCCTATAAAATGAAATTTCATGCTCAGTCAAACTTTAGAAACATATGATTTAAGCATATGCCAGTCTCTCTCTAAATATCTGTAGCTTCTCAACTCTCCACCTCCCAGGTCCTTCCTGGAAATAGCTTCTGGTTGAAGTTTCAAGGTTTACTTGCAAAGTAGTACCTTCTTTTTATCTATCTAGTCTATAGAATCTTTCATGAGAAAACTGAGTTAATGATGTTTTAAAATGGGATGTTCTAATCCTGGGAACTATTTTCAGAATTACTTCAGAGTTTTCTTTTTGCAAACACACAGGCTTCAAAAACTTCACCGGGGGCATGAGCGCTGAGCACAGACTGATTCGTGCCTTTCCAGTGCCACTTTAGGAAGAGAAGGGTGTGTGGAAAAGTTACAAAGATAGATACATCTTGAAATGGTATCAAGTAATTTGTTTAACTTGGAAGGAACTTTTTATCCACATAGTGTGATAATTTATTTTTCTAAGATAAAAAGACATAATAAACATTGCCCAAAGTCAGAGTATAATTAATTTACATTGAATATTTTACTAAAATAGAAATAAAAACTGCTGATGAATACCATTATAATGATTATACACAAAACCAGAATATTATCATGCTTTGTGTATTCTTAAATAAAAGCCTAGGTCTGTTTTCAATAATGAGGGCAACTCAGGATCCCTTGGAGTCAAGGGTCACTGTTCCATGGCACAGTTGGCATCTGCTCACATGGTAGACCTGGGAACGGACTCAGGAGCACAGTGAAATAAAACATTACCCTTCCACATGCAAGCACCCATAGTGAGCTTTGGGTGGGCTCCAGTCTCGCGTCAGACACCCATCTCCAGCCCCCACGTTCTCTCCAGCTCTCTTGCTCGTTAGCCCACTCCCCCCCTTGTATAACTGTAGGAAGCTTTCTTTCTATGCTGAACAGGACCACGCGGCCCTGCTAAGGGGAAGGGGAACACAGTGCCCACTTTGCGGAACTGACCCCTCATCACAGAGGCCAGCCGGCTACTTCCTATAGCCCGACCTTGGTGGTACTTCCACCTCGGGCCCTTAGGCTGGACCCACGAGACACGTGTTCCACTCTTGATGGTGACTTCCCACCTGCCCAGAGACTGCTGAACCCTGGACAGGAATTTCAGGCTGATGGCTGTAGGCCTATCTTCAGCCTATGTCCACTTACAACACAAGCTACCCAGATTAGTGGTCCGCAAGAGGACCTCCTTCCAATGCACTAGCCACCTGAATGAAATGCAGGCCTACCTTGGCCTGTATGCACACAATAATTAATAAAAATGACGGCTGGGAATTCTGTGATGATGTTACTTAAAATTCAAATTTACTCCTTGCTGCAGCCTGTTTTTATAAACTAAATGACATCAGTTCCCAGAGCCAATCACAGGCCCCCAACTCCTTGCCACTGCACACCATTGGCCCACTCAGCATCACCCAGCTATGCCATGTTGTTTGCTCCTCCTTGGGGTGGGGTCAGACCCTGGCCATGTGGTGCCCTGAGGCGTGCTAGCTGAGAACTAGATCATTCAATTCAAGCTAGATCTTCCTACATGTAACCAGGCCGATTCCCGTGCTCTCCAGAACAGCTGTGTGCTCAGTTGCAGTCTCTGCCTTCGATTTAGCATGTCATGCTTCTCAATTAATTGGCCTCTAGTTGTTTTTGTACATGTACGTCCCAACTCCTGAAGTGACATCACTGAACTGATCATGCAACCAGGGCCCAGGGATTATAATCCTTCTGCATATAAACTGCAGGGATACAATCTATGTTGTATAATGATTGACTAATGATTCTCTGAGGAGAAAGGAAGGTCTGGTATCCATGGGGAGTGAAGTGCAGAAGCTGTGAAAGGATAGTAGGTCACTGTGAGGATGCACTGACCCAGCTCACAGAACTGACAAAGACAGAGAGGTGTTAGACTGGTAGCTCTAACCTTCTAGTGAGTTATGAAATCCATAAATAGATAGGAACCAACATTTAAAGATGAAACAGACTGGCTTAGGTGACATCAGATTGAATCACACATAGATGAAACAGATTGTGAGAATCTTTGTGGCAATCTTCATATTGTATGCTGGATCATGATATAAAATCTATTTCTCACTGGAACAAGGTTAGGGAACTTTAAAGCACACTGAATTAATTTTTCTCAAAATACATTCCACTGAAAACCAGTTCTACTGATATGGCTTACAGAGAAAGGCTTCCTGGCAATGCTTAAGTACCAGGAAACCTAACAATACCAAGCAGATATGTTACACAGCTGACTGCCAGACATTTTAAGGTTGCAAACATGACTCCAAATGTTCAGCACCATACGATCCTATTAAGTTTACTGTGAGGGTTATTTTTACTAGGATACTCTCAGTGGGATGTGGTGAGCATTCCTTGCTCTCTTCTGAAAAAATACTGGCTGGCTCCCTCTGCCCTGCCTTGCAGTCTACCCTGCATGAGCTGCATCAAGCCAGACACAAAGGGTCAAAAGCACTTGGTGTTTTCTTGTATGCTCATGGGCTGTTTCTTGATAAGGAACAATATCTTCAGTTCTTCTAATACAAACACAATATGCACATTATTTGCTTCCTGGGACAGATATTCTCTCTCACAAATGTATGGACTTACAGGCCATTTTATATGTGAAATGCCATTTGGGGGGAATCTAACCAAATCCTGGATTCCAGATGATAGAAATTTTCATTTGCTCTAAAAGTAGAATATAAAGGAATTGTCGAAGTCCTCCATGCATTTCTCAGCAAATCACGACCAAAACACACCATTGTTTTGGTAGAAAAAATAATTTCTGTCAAGAGACAAACAAAATCTAACCTTTATTTTTAAAATTTTGAAATGTGCACAGTATTCCTTTATTTTTTATCTATTTCTTCATATGCTTGGATTTGTTATCAAATACTTACTGTTTTAGCATATCAAAATATTTTTTAAATTGTTTTTATTTTATGTGTTTGAGTGTTTTGCCTACAAGTGCATGTACTCATGTGTGTAATTCCTGCAGAAGCCAGCAGAGAGCACCAGATACCCAGAACTGGAGTTAAGGACAGTTGTTAGACCCCATGTGGGTGCTGGGAATGGAACCACACAGTCCTCCGCAAGAATAGCCAGTGTTCTTAATTGCTGAGTAATCTCTTTAGCCCCCATATCACTATTTTAATTACCCAAACCCCCAATCAAGTGAACAGCTTAAGTAATCAAGCAAGTCAAGGGCAAGTTGGTCGTGATCGATCCTAGGAACACACATCTGCTACATCAATCCCCTCCCTGTTCCCATGCAGAAGAGGACTCAGGATGGTACTGCAGTCATCCCTTCCAGCCCATTGTGAGGAATTAAACGGAGCTAGTTATTTCCTGGCTGGAGAACTGAAAACAAACAAACAAACAAACAAACATGACTGAGTTAACAGAAGTATCCTTTTTAAGCTCCCTGATAAAAATTAAAACTGGCTGTGTTTTTTAGCAAAGCCAATTTTTATTGAAGCTTTGTGCATTTCATACAAAATTTCAAATCAAATCTAGACCTGTGCCCCCTTCCCTGCCCCCCAACCCCACCAGAACTCATGCATTCTGCCAAACATGTTTTTCATCTTTTACTCAGACTCTCTCAAAATTCTCGATGCAGAAGTTTACTGTGGTACATCTACACAATGAAGTTCTATGCAGCAATAAAGAAAGATGACATCATGAACTTTGGAGGTAAATGGATGGAACTTGAAGCCATTATGCTAAGTGAAGTAACACAGTCCCCAAAAAACAAATGGGGAATGGTTTCCCTCATTTGTGGATGCTAGCACCAAATCTCCCAATTGAACGGCAAGCTGAGCAACGTTATTATTATATTTCTTTCTATCTGAAAGCAACTGTGATGTTATAATATGAATCTCATAATAAGCCCTAGAATTAACTTGCTTTCAGACATGGTAATTAATGTATATGGGCAGAAGGTATATATTCATATTTTAGAATAATATAAAATTAAAAGGAAAAAAATGTGAACTCCTGGACATATATCTGGGTTAACATACAGTTTATTCCTGGAGGACATAATTCTGGTACATATATGACATATACATGGGCATACTTTGGAGCTGTACAGTTGGGAGGGAACCACAGTAGCATGAGAACTGGGTCAAGGAACAGATGGATGTGGTTGAATTCTGCCTAGACAATAAACCTTTGCAGAGAAAAACTTTGGAGCAACTGAGATAAAGATGCAGGACATGTAAGGCAGAGTGTATGAACTGGGGTGGGGAGGGAGCAGGGAAAGGGGATGTGTCTAAATTGGACTGAAAATGATGTGTGAAATGCACAAACATCAATAAATGCTTTATATTTAAGAAATAAATAAAAGAAAATAAAAATATTCTGCATCCCTTCAAATCAGCCAAATTCAGCATTTGTTTTTTTTTTAAATTCTTGTTAGTCATGCATATTGTAGTCCTGATGGCTTGGCGAATTCTGCATTTGATCAAAAGCCTGCATTTTATTGTGATAACTTCAGCTTTTAAGTTAATCTCTGCTTTAACATTAAACTCTTTTATGATATTTTTTTCTTGCTACTTCCTCTGAGAAGTCTATTGATTTTAATCATATGTCAGAGCTGTAATAAATTTTCATAACAAATTCTATTTAAGTGATTAAATCAAGATAATGAAATGGTAAACACCTCCATTCTATCCTAGCTGACTGCTGCCCACCCTGTTCCGGCCTGCATTCAGCCAGGCACAGCCCTTCTGGTGGAGGCCGAACTTGCATTTCAGGGAGTGTGCTGTTTCTAGGTGCTGGAAAACTTACAAAGACCCAAGCTCCACCTCTCCAGGAAGCACATTCATTGTTTTACAATTCTGAGAGACTTGTTTTTCCTAACTTAAAATCTTAGAAACTGAAAACATCTTTGCTAAATGATCTGCCCTGGTCTGGTGTAACTATGGTGATCTGATGTAACTGTGGCTCTACCCCTGGCTTGATGTAATTGTGGTTTTAGGTTTTATAAACCTCTCTCCACCTCCCCTCAGGGTCAAGAGTTGTTTTGGGCATTATCCCCACCCACCTTGACTGTCAGCTATTAATAAAAGACTCCTAATTCAACTATCACCATGAGACGTTCCTCTGTTCCTTGTACTCCATAGTACAGTGATATAAGCTCCTTCAGAATTTTCCCAGCAGCTGGTCAGCTACTTATGAACTCAGCAATGGCAACAGCCTGCATAAGTCCTGTGCAGCACAAACCAGACCAGATCCCAGCACAGACATGGGGAAGTGGGTAAGGAAATCCCAACTCCACCTACGGAAATTCTGACAACGGATGGCTGCTGGGAATGGAAGAAAAAGACTCTTGTAAGGATGGGAGTCTTGATGAGTTAACCAGGTTCCGGTGGATGGACCCATACCAAGGACACTGGGGACACAAATTAGACTCTATAGGCATATACATAATTTTTATATTATATATTATAAAAACATTATATATATAATAGAGTTCACTAATTGGGAGGCAATAAAGGGAGGCGTGGACTGGAAATCTAAATACCATCAAGTTATATTATATGAAAATCACAAAAATTCAATAAAAAGTGTTTAGAAAGGAAGAGAGAGAGAGAAAGAAAGAAAGGAAGGAAAGAAAAGAAATGAAGGAAAGAAAAGGAAGGAAGGAAGGAAAGAAGGAAGGAAGGAAGGAAATGATAAAATTTTAAAAGAAATAACATTAAGAAATTTTCTATCTGGGGTGGATTTGATACAGCATGCAGTTTAAAACAACATGTTCAATTTTCAATGTCTCTCATTGCTCCCTTCTTTCTTCTTAAATGAGGGCTGAACATCTGCTTCCTAACATAGCAGCTGCAAATGTTAAAAATAGACCTAAGTAGCCCTTCCTTCAGTGAGATAGGATACTCACCTTGCACAACATGAAAACTCAAAATTTTCTGTAAGCAAATTCATTTTGATTGTGTTAAAGTGGAGAATAAAACAATCCATTCTACATGTTATATTGGTTGAATTGGGAATCCAGTACTTAATTTCTGATCGTTTCCAGTAGTGTCTTTTTGATATAGGAGAAAACTCAGCAGCTCCATCATAGAAACTTATCACCTACTTCAGAAGTGTTCCAGAATGAATATATATATATACACACACACACACACATATATATATATATATATATATACATATATATACATATATGTATATATATATATATGTATATATATGAGTCCTTTTAATGCTGCATCTGTGAACCTGTTTGGGCTGCCTACTTGACTAGGTCCTGAAGAACACTGATTCTCCCTCTCATTCTCCTTCAGCACCCACTGATTGCCCATAGCTCATCATCTTGAGGTGGGACCTGTGGCATTTTCCCCATTCATCTAGGCATGCCAACTGGCTTTGTCATCATGCAGATCTCCTTAGAATACTCTATTATGGAGGGTTCAGCCAACTGGCTTTGTCATCATGCAGGTCTCCTTAGAATACTCTACTATGGAGGGTTCAGCCAACTGGCTTTGTCATCATGCAGATCTCCTTAGAATACTCTACTATGGAGGGTTCAGCCAACTGGCTTTGTCATCATGCAGGTCTCCTTAGAATACTCTACTATGGAGTGTTCATTGGTGCACCCCCCGTCACGTCTAGAATACATCAACTAGCAGCAGGTGTCTTGTCCTTCAGGCTTTTTTGTTCTTCCTGCCCCTCTTTCACAATGCTCTCTGGGCGTAAGGTATAGACAGACACTGCACGGTATATGTGTCACTTAGGGCTGGGCATCTCATAGTCACCTATTTCTGTATTTGACCACTTGTGGAACTTTGTAATAGTCTAGCCACTAGTAAGCTCTGAGAGTTCTTGAGACTTCTCTGGGCTTCAGTTGCTGTCACATTACAGGCTTCTTCTGTCCTGAGTGCACATCACAGCACCATAACCACATACTTAGGCTGACGGACAGTACCATTCACATCCCTCTCTGTCCATGAGTAGCCAATAGCCTTCTTCTAGCTATCAGATTATAGTCAGTCTCCACACAGGCATTCAGGGCCACCAAGAAAGCCAGAAACCACTTCTGCCTGTGCACCTGTAACGTGCACTGCTCTCCCACATGCACCAATGGAGTCCATCCGGCCTATGCATCCTTCCTATTTCCTATTATGTGTGTTATGCAGACACTCGTGTGTGATTGTTCTCTTTCCAAATGCAATAGTAATAGTAGTTCCTATAAAGTAAAGCACGTTTTTTTACATGATCTAACTTTTCATGGAAGAAAAGTTAGATTAGTAAGGAAGACCTTGACTAAATAGTGAGAAAGAAATTAGTTCTGTACCAATCCTTGCTCCAATCCCACCTGACAGAATTTGAAACAAAAGAATAGTTTTCATAAAACTTAACCATGCCCCACAGCAAGGCTCAGAAATACTTACAGGATACAAAAGTATATCCATTGAACATGGTAAATTCACAAACTAGAACCCCTTAAAATTTATCAGGAAAGCATATATATTTATAAAAAAGCATATATATTTAGAAAAATATATAATTCATGAAGAGAAAATCTAACTTAAACAAACCAGGGAATATTAAGATGCTAGAACAAAGTAGACAAGGGAATTAAAATTCATTCCTCAACTGACCAGGAGGACACTTAGGTGCCGGGAGTACAGACTGCATAAAAGTAAACGAATGGAAGACACATTGGCAAAGATTCAATCTGAGCTTCTGAAACCATTCACCACCGGAGATGAGAGTTCTCCTGGTTGGAATGCACAGAAAGCGAGATGCTGCCCATAGAGGAGCACTAACACTGAAGGCTTCTTTGAGGAACTAGTCAAAATGAGGCTTGGAGGGACAAGTTGAAGAAAGAAAGTTAACAGCACCAGGAAGCTAAGAGATGATACAAACAGACCTGTGAGCGTGTGTGTGTGTGTGTGTGTGTGTGTGTGTGTGTGTATGTGTATAACTGGAGTCTCTGAAGGAGATGAAAGGGTACTGATATTCATACATATCTTTTCTAAATTTTAGGAAATCTATAAATATAGAGATGCTCAATGAACTTCAAGCATAAGAAATGTGAATAAAATACTACAAAGAAACATAATAAAATTGTTTAATGTCAGTGATATAGAGATAATCTTCTCAAAAGTCAGACATTAAAAGCATGTTATAGTCAAAGGAACAAGATAAATATGACAGTAGATTTCCCCTGAGCTTGAAGATTTGGGAGAAGTTTCTTCAAGCACTGAAAGAATACATTCTATTTTTCCTAGCCAAGGTATAGAATACAAAGAGGAAGAAAATCCTTAATGCAGATGGCAAACTGTAGATATAGAAATCTTCACAGACACAAAGGAATTAAGAACATAGGAAATAATGGTGAAAAAATAAACATAAGTAACTTTGAATCTCTTAAAGAATAGATTTTTAAAGCAAATTAATCCCGTAGTGTGGGATATGCAGCATGTATAAAAGTAAAACCCTGGGAACAACAGCATAGAGTTAAGGGAACAGGCATGGAAGCAACGTGCTTAGGAGGTTCCTAGGCTATACCCAAAGACATGTAATATCACTTGGAACTAAATTGTGACACATTTGCATATGATAAACTCTAAGGCTTAAAATAGAAATGAAACATGCAGAAGAAAGAATAGGCCCTCACAGATGTGAATTGCTATACCAACATTAGATAGATGAGAAAATTGAAGTAAAAAAGAACAGAGAAATAGAAAACAAATAAGAAGATGTCAGATTTAGCTCCAACTGCATCAGTATTTGAATACATCAATATTTACATGTAATAATTTAAAAATTCCAAATAAAAGAGATTACTAGAACAAGTGGAAAAAATCAGCTACACATAGACTGCAAGAAACAATTTAAAAATAAAGACACAAATAGCTCATAGTAAAAGATATAAAAACATATACTAACATGCACGAAAGAAAACTACAGGTACAAGCCCATAACCCCTGCACGGGGGAGGCTGAAGCGGGAAAACTGTTGGATATCTGAGCCACTGAGTGAGACTCTGCCTCCAAAACACAGGCAGTTCTGTAACAGAGAGGTCACCACCATGACTAAGGCTCTGGGCTTGATTCCAGCACCACAAAAAATGGTGAAACTATAGTTTTCCTTCTTTATTAATATTAGGCGAAGTAGATTTCATAGTAAAGATAACATTCCCAAAATGCATGAAATTATTTCACAGTGATAAATAGGGAAAAATTATGAAGAGGATTTAGTGATCTACAAACAGTAGGCACCTAACAAGAGTTTTTAAAATCACAAAACAGGGGCTGGAGAGATGGCCTAGTGGTTAAGAACACTGACTGCTCTTGCAGAGGACTCAGGTTTGATCCCCAGTATCCACATGGTGGCTGAAAACCATCTTTAACTCCAGTTCCAGGGGAATCTGACGCCCTCTTCTGACCTCCGTGGCACTGCATGACACGGATGCACAAACCTACATGCAGACAGTACATTCATACACATAAATAAAATTTAAAAAATCACAAAACAAACACTGTGAACCACTGGGAGAAAGAAACAAATCCACAATTATAGCTGAGATTTCAGCACATCTCTCAATAATTTACAGAATATGACGGTAGAAAATCAGCAAGGACATATAGAGATTTTGAGCAAAGCTTCCCATCAACTTGATGTAGTTGATTATTTAATGTTTTCTCTCAAGCAATAACTATACAATTGCAGTGTAGCACTGCAAGTACTGCCCAGGTAATTGCAGTAGAACTTTTACCAGGTAGGCCATTTTCTGGGGAATAAATTAAGACTCAACTTTACAGGGACTCATGTCTTATCAAGTCTACCTTCAGACTGCACCAGAATTAAATTAGGAATAAGTAGCTGAAAAATCAGAAAATGACCCAGCTGAGAACTTTGTGAGCTTCAGGAATGACAAGTGTGGCAAGACATGCCCATAGGTGTGATTATGGCTTGAATATTACAGGCGCAAGCAACTGCCTTTGGATTGGATTTCAGGCCCACTCCACAGGAGGAAACCCATGCCCTGCCTGCACTGTACATCTAGCCACGAATCCACCGCTGAGGAGCTCACAGGCCCGAAGATAATTCTAGTATTATTTTGATAATTCGACATAGTTAACAAATTACTCTCTAAATTTATAACTCTAGATGCACAGATTAGTCCACTCTCAGACCTTATCAGACAAGTTTCTTTGTGCAATGGATGAGAGTTAATGCAGAAACTCACAACTAGTCAAAGTGCAGAGAGTAGGCGTCTATGGGATGTTCATCCATAAATGGAACATCTATCACACATGCCCATCACCCCTTAATGGTTCAGGGACCATTTCAGAAGACAGAGTGAAAAGACTGTAAGAGCCAGAGGTGAAACCGTGTCTTCTGGACATGATGGTCTATATGCACTCATGAACTCCGCAGCGGAAGAGCTATTGACAGTTGATGGCTTGTGAGGGAAGGAGAATTAGATTTTTTTAAGAGTGTGGCCCCTGGAGGGTGAAACATGCTCCAATGGATAGACCCCCACTCATGAGTCTATAGGCAGTACAAACTGGAGTTAGCAAGGTTTTGGGGAAAGAAGAGGATCAGGCAAAGTTGTGAGGGGTGAAGGAGGATCCGGAGGAGTTAGGAGAGTAGTGGGGAGGGGGTGATATGATCAAAATGTATTGTATGACATGTGAGATTGTCAAAGAATAAAAATAATTTTAAAATGAATAAATTGGGTTGAAGAGATAGCTCTGCAGTTGAAAGCACTGACTATTCCTGGAGAGGACCCAGGTTCAGTTCCCAGCACCCACATGATGGCTCCCAGCTGTCTATAACTCCACTGCCAGTGGATGCGACAACTTCCTCTGGCCTCTACAGGCACTGAATATATGGATGGACTTACATACACTCAGGCAAAACATTTTTTTGGTCTTTTTGAGTTAGGACCTCTCTCTAGCCCAGCTGGCCTAGAACTCACTATGTAGATCAGGCTGGCCATGAACTCACAGAGATCCACCTGCCTCTGCCTCCCAAGTGCTGGGATTAAAGGTGTGTGCCACCAGGCCTAGAAATGCAGGCAAAAATTCTTACTCATAAAATAAAAATTAAAATAAATTAGGAAAAATAAAGATAGCATGAAAAGCCTTATATCTAGTAAAGAAATTGAGTTTGCAGTTAAAAGCTTCCTGAAAAGAAAACTATAGTCCCAAATGGTTTCTGTGCCTTACCAAATATTTAAGTTAGAAATAATAGCAATTTTATAGAAGTCAACCAGGACACTGAAGCAAGGGGAATATAATGGCACTCCTTCTGTGAGGCTTAGTCCTTTGATACTAAAACCAGATACAGACAAAATAAGAAAAGGAAACTGGGCAAAGGTCCCTCAGGAACACAGATGGGGACTCACTTAATGGAATGTTAATATGCTGAAGCCAGTGAGACATTTAAATACTTCACTTCTTGCCTGGTTTGGTGGCACACAACTTTATTTTATTTTTTTTTAAATTTTATTTATTTCTGTATGTGTATGAATGGACTGTCTGCATGCAGGTCTGTGCACCCTGTGTCGTGCAATGCCACGGAGGTCAGAAGAGGGTCTCAGATTCCACTGGAACTGGAGTTCTCCTGGAATTGGAGTTTCAGACAGTTCTCGGCCGCCATGTGGGTGCTGGGGATCGAACCCAGATCCTCTGTAAGAGCTGTCAGCACTCTTAACCGCTAGGCCATCTCTCCAGCCCCAGCACACAACTTTAATCTCAGCACTCGAGGGCACAGGCAGGAAGACCTCTGTGAAACTGAGGCCAGCCTGGTCTACATAGCAAGTTCCAGGCCAGTGGGGGTTATGGGGAGACCCTCTCTCAAACAAACAACTACACATATTAACCAATTGAGAGTTATTCCAGGAGTGCAAATTTGGCTTAATATTTGAAAATTAAGATAATTTACTGCATATAAACGGCTCCCTAGTTATGACGGTTTGACTTAAAATTTTTAGCTTTACAGAAGTGCAGAAGCAATGTACTCGCAGTAGAGAGTGTATTTTAAACTCTGATCTCTCCCTGCAGTAGTGACATCATCTGCATAGCAATGCTTGGTGGTAGAAGCAAACCATTTCCTACCAGCCATGACAGCCAGAGAAGGGCAGACACTCTAAACTCTGTTATGCTGCTACACCTGAGGATGTGGTAGATTAAGTGGACTCCATGAATTTTTTTCCATGAATTTGATTTATAATATTTTCAACTTACAATGCATTTTATCAGTGTGACCTCACCATAAGTACCAGACTAAAAAAGAAACAAGTATTATCTCAGTGGGTACCAAAGAAATCATTAGGAAATCCAACAAGCATTCTTAGTTCTCAACTACTCTTAGCAAACTAAGTATGTAAGAACCTTGTACTGACCTGATCTAAAAAGCAGTATCACTAATCACTAAGAAACTACATTTTAAAATTGTAAATGCAAATTAGTCTACAGTGCCAGAAAACTAAGCTATGACAGGGTATCTGGATAGAAGGGCTGACAAGGTATACAGAATGCAGGATGGGCCTTTCTGGTTCTCATTGCTCCTTAATACAGTAGAAGTAATGGACCCCATGCTTACACATACCAGACAGGATGGAGGTGTACACTGAAGCCTGTGGAGTTACTGTGTGTCAACTAACTGTTCCTCAAAAGAGTGAAAACAGCCAAGCCAAAAACATTGCATGCAGGGATGATCGAAGCTTTCCAATCAGTGGAATAATTTACCAGAAGAGGATACATCTGTGAAGGGAGGGAGAAAGGGAGATGGTAGGTAGGTAGGTAGGTAGGTAGGTAGGTAGGTAGGTAGGTAGACAGATAGATAGATGATAGATTATATATAATACAATATATAGATGATAGATATTGATAGAGGGACATAGAAATAGATGATAGATTATATATAATATGATACATAGATGATAGATGATGATAGATAGATGATAGAGTGTATATAATGATACATAGATGATAGATATCAATAGAGGGAGATAGAGATAGATAGAGATAGATAGATGATAGATAGATAGATGACCGATATAGATAGATGATACATAGATGATAGATATCAATAGAGGGAGATAGGCATAGATAGATGATAGATAGATGATAGATATCGACATAGAGATAGATGGTCTATAGATAAATATAGATGATAACAGATAGATATAGAGAGAGATAGATGATAGATGATCTATAGATGATATTTATATATCTATACATAGATGAGATATTTATAGAGATAGATGATAGAGAATATATTATCTATAGATTATTATATATATATAGATGATGATAGATGATAGATATTGATAGAGAGATATAGATGATAGGTAGATTGATAGATGATAGAGGATAGATAGATGATAGATAGATAGATAGATAGATAGATAGATAGATAGACGGATAGATAGATAGATAGATGATAGAAATAGTCAGACAGTCAGGCAGGCAGGCAGGCTGGTAGGCAGATAGATAGAATTAGACTGAAAATAATTTTTAAAGCTCTTTATCAATCTGGCCATCTTGAGATTTAAGGAACAGTCCCAGAAGATAGAACTTCCTGTCAGGCTGAGGTAACAGGCTCAAGAAGAGCTCCTCTTCTGGCAAAAGTCATTGTCACAGTCCCTGCAGTATAAAGCCTGGAGGCATCTTGGAACTCTAAGTCTGTTTGCAGAGCTCTGCTCCAGCACTGAGGAGAGTTGTGGGGTTCTGAGTAGATGCTGTGTGAGCAGCTAGCACCAAGCACCTCCTCACTGACACAGGTTTATCATGAAGGCCACCTGTAGGCTTCAATGTGAGCAGCCTAGAGATCACTCAGGCATCTGGGTCCCAGAACAACCTTCTTTACATTATGAAGAGAACACTGGACCAGGAGGCCAAATGTTTAGCAACAACATGCCCTCAGGCCACATGTGGGATCAGCTCCCGGGCCTGTGCTGACAGAATCTTCCCTTCTTAAAGGGAACCAAGAAGCCTTGGTTTCACAGGGACAACATTTTATTTAAAAATTTCCTAGCTAAATGTGTATGACTGGAACATAATTTATAACATGTTACCCCCCATAAGACTCTTCTCACTCAAATGCACACAGCAAAAAGGCAGGTACACATACCACCCCCTCTAAATCTTATCAACTTGTGTAAAAGGAACTTCCTCAAAGTATTATAGTTCCTGTGAGATATTACCATCTGTTTACAATCTATTATTTCACCTAAAATTTCTCTAAGTACTATGCATGTCTGAACTGGGAAGACAATTATGCCAATATCTCTAGGTTTCAACGCAGGCCATGGTAGCTCTTCTGTGCTGGGGGCTATCAATTTTGAGTCTGTATTACAGAGAAGAATCACAGGGCATTGTACCTAATAAATCCCATCTATTTTAAGAAAGAAATCTGCCAAATGCATTTTCTCTGAAAAGAGTGCTATTTATTACTATTTCTCATTGATCAAATGCAACGTGAAGCCTGACACTGAGCCCCATCACACGCTCCTAATGATCACAGCTTCCAATCTGTGTGGACAAAATGGCATTCTTAAAATACACATGTACTAGGAAGCACAAAGTGGAAAATAAATTACAACATGTGCTGTGACTTCTAGCTAGGGAATAAAAGAAATAAAAAAGAAAATCAGGCAATTCCTTCCATAGACAACAGATGGAAAACGTGAGGCCAGGAGAGAGAGAGAGAGAGAGAGAGAGAGAAGAGAGAGAGAGAGAGAGAGAGAGAGAGAGAGAATGCATATGTACACAGGCCAGAGGTCAACCATCTGTCTGCCTGTCTCTCCAGTGCTAGGACTGCAGGTTTCCCCCCCTAGGCCAGGCTGCTTTACGTAGGTTCTGAAGTCAGGTCATCGTACTTGAGTGGCAGGTACTTTCCCAAATGTACTATCTCCCCAGCCCAAGGCCCTTCTTTTACAAGATGTTTTAAGCAGTAAATTTATCCTAAAAGATCACAACACATCATCGCCCAATGAGCAGCTCCATGAAGTGGTGGGATGCTTATATACAGTAGGCATGCTGGGTAGCTTCAGCTGTCGGCCTGACTCTTCTGGGTCTAATGAACCTCAATTGAGGAAGTTTCTTCATTGGACTGATCCGTGGCCATGTTTGTGAGACATTTTCTTGATTATTGAGTGATACGGAAAGGCCCAGCCCACTGTCGGTGGTGCTACTCCTGGGCAGGTGGTCCTGTGTTATATAAGAAAGCAGGCTGGCTGGGTGTGGTGGCACACTCCTTTAATCCTAGCCCTCAGGAGGCAGAGGCAAGTGGACCTCTGTGAGTTCAAGGTCAGCCTGGTTTACAGAGTGAGTTCCAGAACAGCTGGGGCTACAGGGAGACCTTCTCAAAAGAAAAAAAAAGAAAAAAAAAAAAAAGAAAAAAAAAAAAAAAGGCCATGCTGAGCCAGGGCCAGAGGAGCAAGCAGTAAGCAGCACTCCTCCCTGGTCTGTGTCCAGGCTCCTGGCATGGGTTCCTGCTTTGGCTTCCCTTGATGATAGACTGTGCTACGCTGGGAGCCTCCCCAAGTTGGTTAGGTCAGTGTTTTCATCATAGCAATACAAAGTAACTAAGACAGTTAATGTCCAACAGGGCAGTAGGGAAAAGATGAGAATGAAGGCAATATTTGCATCTGCACCTCTGCAACTGCCCCCATCTCTCAGCAGTGCTCGGTGTATCTCCTCTTGCACTCAGGACCCTGAAGTAGACTCCACCTGCCTGGACTCTGCAGCCATAGGCCTCACATTCTACCCAGACTGACCCTGTTGCCTTGGGAAGCACAACTGTGCTTGGTGATAGACTAGCATTTAAGAATGCACCCCTGAGAACTAAGATGGCATTGAGGGCTGCGATGGCTGATGGGAAAGGGCATCCCAAGATGAATCAGTCTTGTGAGGTTGAAGAGCGCTCCATGTACAGATGACGAGCGCTGCCAGGAATGGAATGCCACATGCTGAAATGCTAGGTCAAATCAAGTAGAAAGGTAATCCTTGTTATTTTATAATGGCCAAAAGGAACTTGCTAATTAGTATTTATCACGGAGAAGGTTCTAAGCAGCCATTCTCGGCATTTCTGATGGATAGACTGTGATGGTATACATGGGAATACACTCATTTATTTATTACTCTGAATGTTTCTGAGCCAAACAAAAGAAAGATTGTAAAATGTGTCACTCATTGGCACCCTCGGGAACAAAAATGAAATTGTACTTATACAGAATTGCAAGCCTTACAAAGAACATATAGAAACTGTATTTATGTTTGAATATTTATTAGAATGATGTATAGTGTGGAGTCTTCTGAGTTATAGAACAATGTTAGAGGCTTATGTACCATCTAAAATTCCTACCACCTTGACTACATTGGAAAATCATTTCTCTTTCAACTTCTGGGCTGAGGAGATGGCTCAGATGGCTTGGTGTGCAAAGGTGAGAAACTGAGTTTGAACCCCCAGCATCAGATATAGCCAAGTGTGCCTGTAACTGCAGCATCAGGTGTAGCCAAGTGTGCCTATAACTCCAGCCCTGGGAGTAGAACAGGTGGATCTGGGAGCTGGCTGGCTGGCTAGCCAAAATGCTGTGCTTCAGATGCAGTGAGCCCATCTCAATCTCCTCTCTGGCCTCTACATACACCCACCTGGGCACATGTATCAGAACACACAGGTATATACACAAGCACATATCACTCTCACATATACAAGTAAAATATGCTAATGCTAATATGACATAATTAAATATTTTCTTTTTTTGGGTCTTTTTGAAACAGGGTCTCCCTGTAGCCCCAGCTATCCTGGAACTCGATATGTATACCAGGGTGGCCTCAAACTCACAGAGATCCACCTGCCTCCCGAGTGCTGGGATTAAAAGTGTGCGCCTTTAATCCCAGCACTCAGGAGGCAGAGGCAGGTGGATTTCTGTGAATTCAAGGCCAGCCTGCTCTACATAGTGAGTTCCAGGACAGCTGGGGCTACAGGGAGATTCTGTCTCAAAAAAGACAATAAATAAATAAATAAATAAATAAATAAATAAATAAATAAATAAATAAATAAATAAAGGACTGGGGGTGCTGGAGAGATGGCTTAGTGGTTAAGAGTACTGGCTGCTCTTGCAGAGGACCTGGGATTGATTCCTAGCACCTACATGGCAGCTAACAACCATCCGTAACTCCAGTTCCAGGGAATCCAACTCCCTCTTCTGTCCTCCTCAGGAATTACATGACACAGGTGCACTTTACATGCATGCAGGTAATACATGCATACACATAAAATAAAGATTATAAATAAAATATGAATAAAATAAGGATTGGTAACTGGGTAGAGAGGGATAGACAGATATTTAGCCAACAGAGCAAACACAGTCCCTCAGTAGCCATGGAGAGTTGATTCCAGAAGTCCCTGGGATGCTAAGATCTGTAAGCTTGCAGGTAGGTGCCTTATGTAAAACTGCACAGTGTTTCCAGATTTACAGTGTGCATGCAGCTTCCCACTTCAATCCATGTTTTGTTGAACCCATGGGACATATAGCCCACTGATGCACAGGGCCATCACATAGCAAAACGCAAACTGCAAAGCCCCAAATGATGACAAAGCGATCCTTCACCAGCAGCACAAAGCTATGGGTGGATAGATGCTGCTCCTCCATTCAGGGAGGTGAATTCTGTGGGGCATTCTCCATGGTTCCGCAGGTTCCCCGATGGCCTCAACTACCCCCCGCACTGTGCAGACTGTAGGACTCATCCTCCTCCACCTCACATTCTCAAACACACCACACACACCTAAGCTCAGTCTGAGGCTGTTTTAGACGAGTCTGATAGACGCAGAAGTGAGGGGAATAATTAACATATGTGAAGCCACTTGTCCATATAGAAGTGAAGAAGGGTTCTAAACGAAGATGTCCCCTGAGCCTCCTCCTGGCAAGGTGCAGGATATGGAGAAAATTTAACATTGGCGGCATGTATAACATGAAGGGTAGGGCACATCTGCTGTGAGGGAGGCAGGAAACGGAAGGTCCCTGAGGAAACTGCCACTCAGCAAACTCTGCTGTGGCAGACATGAAATGCTAGGGAATCACAAAGAGTGCTGTAGACAAACGATTTAAAGAATAAACCCACCTTCCTTAGACACTGTACAGTGTGGACATCTGAGCAACTACTGTCCTCTGTTACACAAGAAGACACCTGTGTTGGGATGCTAGCATCTGCATCGGGACCGTGCTTCCCACTGACCTGGAGACACCCTCGGGACTTGGGTTTCCTTCAGGCATACAAAGAATTCAAAGGGTAGCAAATGCCACTTAAGTCTTTATGACAACCTTTGTTATTACTTGGTAGGCAGCCAGGAAGATCTAATACAGCCACTGACTCTTTAGTAATTGTAATTGGAGGATAATTAGAGATCTGAGTGTAGGAACAGATGCAAGGGTTACATATTCACAAAGCAGGGATCCATATTCACAAATGCGCCTTGGCACGTTTACCAATCCTGGAATACAAAGCTAAAAGGCATTGTTTCAAAACAAGGAAATTTAGGACAAATAAGGCATAGAGCTTCCCACAGCAGCAGGGACTGCAGATTCTATGTTCTGGGAGGCAGCAGAGATGGAGACAGCACGTGCCCAGACTGGGCAAGGAAGCCGTGGGGTGGTTCCAAAGGATGAAGATCGCTTGAACCATGAGGCTGGTAAACTGTCTTAATGAGGCACTTGCCAACCATGTACTTGTTGATTCTGCTCATTAACATTTAATTTTTCATGATCTTGCTATGAATATTTGCATGAGACACAGGATGTACTTAATGCAAGAACATTAATAACATTTTTTTCCATTTCAGGTAGAAGGATCATTAAGCAAAAAATTAATTTTTTTCACAAATTAAAATGACATTCATTGAGATGGTTTTTAAAATTAATTTATATATATATATATTTTTTTTATCAAATCTATACCCGTGTCCCCCCCATCACCCTGCCCCACCAGAGCTCATGCATTCTGCAAAACATGCTTTTCATCTCTTTCTCACTCTTTCTCAATATTCTCCATGTGGAAGTTGACGGTTTTGAGCAGAAGTTCACTGTCTCAGTCAGTTCTTCGATGCAGTCCTTTCTGTTGTTGTTGTTGTTGCTGTTGTTTCCAATATGCATCACTCCCAACTGCTTTGGACAAAAGCTCAAGGGGCCATGCACAAGAAATAGTTACAACTAGGTAATTGGCACTAGCATCCACAGATGAGGGATACCATTCATTGTTTGTTTTTCTGGGACTGTGTTACTTCACTCAGCATGATGTCCTCTAGCTAGCTCCAGCCATTTTCCTGCAAAGCTCATGATGTCGTCTTTCTTTCTTTTGGTCTTTTTGAGACAGGGTCTCCCGGTAGCCCCAGCTGTCCTGGAACTCTCTCTGTAGACCAGGCTGGCCTTGAACTCACAAAGATCCGCCTGCCTCTGCCTCTGCCTCCCAAGTGCTAGGATTAAAGGTGTGCACCACCATGCCCGGCTATTATATGCTTTTATTACGAAAACATATCATACAATTTTTTAAAGTAAATAATTCAAGATGTACAAAATATAAAGTGTTAGTCATCTTCACTCCATTGTTAGCAGCTTGGTGTGTATACTTTCATAGTATATGAGATAATAATTGTTCCAAAATGAAATCTAGGTTTAGGGTTATAACTCAGCAAAACAAGTTGTCCTGTACATATGAGGCTGTGGATAAAGAAGCCTATAGTGCATCTTACCTTCCTTTCTTTGAGACAGTGTCTTGATATTTAGCCCAGGCTAGTCTCAAACCCCTGGGATCAAACAGTCCTTACGCTTCAGTCTCTCAAATAGCTGGGACTGCAAGTACACTGTCATGTACTGCTTTCTGGTTGTTTGCACATGTAAGTATCCATATGCACCCACCCTAAAAGGTCTTCTGTTTGTGGTAATGTGGAGGAATGTTGTAATCACAATAGTCCCTAACATAAACAACTTATAATATGCTAAAAATTTAAAGATAATTACATAGAGTGTTAGGGTGGGCTTGACCCTGAATTATTATATAGGATAAGCTGTGCATATGATGCCAAAAAATACAGTGCTTAGAGGGGATAAAATTTAAAATGTGTTTTCCCCTCTGGAATCAATTACTGCCCCATTTTCTCATTTTCCTGTCACTAAGAAAGGTAAGAAAAAAATGAAGAGCAGATGGCTTTCTTTTCATAATGTTTGTACAGATTTCTGTTTGTGTAGGTCACTTCTGTTCACATCCTTTCAGTTAGAACTTAGTTATATGGTCACACCTAGTAGTACAGAAGGCTAGGTAGTAAATACATCCTTTAGCATAGTGACCATGTGGCCAGTTAAATTTTTGTTTTACTAAAAGAAAAGAATAGAAAATAATTAGAAGTTTTTGCACATCTTTTGGCTTACTATGACAAAATTGCCTGCAGAGTTTCAAATATTACAAGATTCCATGTGCAATTAAATATTCAATCAATTTATTACTCATACCAGGTTGCCTGTACTGATTTCTGCCACTGTTCTGTGAGAAGAAACCCTGTATATGTAACAAAGACTTAAGTAATTTCCCCTCTTCTTTGACCATCTTTCCAGGAGAAGAATCAATAAAATTAAAGCACTTGAATTTTTATAAAATGATTGCCATTTTTAGGTCAAAAATTATTTGGCTAGCTGGGTGTGTTGGCACATGCCTTTAATCCCAGCACTTGGGAGGCAGAGGCAGGCAGATCTCTGTGAGTTCAAGGCCAGCCTGGTCTACATAGTGAGTTCCAGGACAACTGGGGCTGCAGGGAGATGCTCTCTCAAAACGACAAAGAAAAAAAAATTTTTTTTTCCTTTGGGTAATAGAAAATGTCCTACAGATGACCTCACCTCCTTGTATCCAGTTTCTTTACATGATATAATCAGAAGATATTAATCTCTTTGTTGAAAAGATGTATGTGAAATAAAATTTTTCTCTTCTTCAGTCTTATTAAAGAAGAAAAATCCACAGTTTTATACAGAAAGAGAAAGTAAACAATCTTTTTTTTAAGTTTCTTTCATGAATATTGTATTTTCATTACTTCACCCTTCCCAGTCCACTTCCAACTCCTCCATGTCCCCTTCCATTCCCTCATACTGTTTTGTCTTCTTCAGTGTTACACTGTCATTTACTGGTACTTGTGTTTAGGAATACCCACCTCTAAGGTAGTTAATCCCTGTAGAAAACCGATTCTCCCTCTCTCAGCATCCATCAATTGCCTGTAGCTCTTCATCTTGAGGAACTCAATTTCACCCC